>VYZQ01063626.1:0-24016 GCA_013400655.1 Mystacornis crossleyi
GTTGGCCTTATTTTTTTTTTTTCAGTTGATGAACAAGAGTTTTACAGTCTGCAAAATTAACATAACCTAACGGTTTTCTTACAAATAAATCTAAAAACTTGTCAGAATTATTTTTATATCACTGTCTGCCTGCTCAGAAAATCTGTGCTCTGTTTTCATGGGACATTTAGGCCCTCCTTCTCACAGATCAGGATCATCTAATCAGGATTTCATAAACACAAAAACAAAGACATCAGCATGTCTTGACTAAGGTGAAAGTTAGGTGTCAAGTCCACCAAAAAATTGGTTTTTTCAATTTATTTGAAATAGGATTAGAAAATGCTGATTTTAATGAAATTGGGAATCATAATAAACCTTTACTTCTGAATTGTTGGTAAACACGATACAAAGTTAGGCACCCAAAAGGTCCCAGCAGTATACAGTCACTATCTTTGTGTAAATTTTTAAGACTTGCAAATCACTTCTGCACTTTATTGACCATAAAAGTCTATTTTCCAGCAGAGACTTAGAGAGCTGTGCACAATAAATTAGGTTTGGATCAATTTTTCTGTGATCCTCTTGTTTAGCAGCCACTCAGCGCACAGGGAGTTCAATAATATAAATAAATCTGGACACTTCAGGCAGATTTAATTGCCAGAAATGAGGTGCATTCTTGGTACCCTTGCTGGATAATAGCATATTGTCTAAATACTTTAAATTCTTTTGAATGCACTCGTTACAGATGGCATTCAGATATTTGGAAATTGGTCAGGGATTTGGCAAAGCATGAGGAATAAACAGCCTAATCCAGGGAAATACAGCACAATTTGCTGATGCAATCCTTGCTTGCCCCTTGCCCCCTCAACTTTCACATGAATCGAGTCAACCACTGCTGCAGCCAAACCCCACGGCTGGAAGANGGATGTGAGGAGGAGTGAGGCGGCGTGAGAGATGAGGCAGGATGGATGAAGCGGTGTGAGGCGAGATGAGGAATAAAGGGGGATGAGGGATGAGGCGGCCCGGCAATGGCGGGGATGGATCCGCCGCTTCCCCGCCCGGTTCTGGCGGGGCCATGACCGGGACATGGCTCTGGGCCAGCGGAGGGGGCAGCGGGCCCGGCCGCCGGTGGCGTTTCCCTCAGTGCGGCTCGTTCTCTCCGAGTTTGTGCTGCCCTCAAACGCTGACAGCACTGTTTGGATTACCCTCTCTCTGTGTTTTGGGACAAATCACCGGGTGTGCTCCCCACAGNGGCACCTCCTGGGCACGATGTCAGGTATCCCCATTTATTGTATTGTGCCCACTGAATTGGGTGCTTGATGGGTGGCTGAGGCCACACACCTTAAATACCATTTAAAGCACATTTTTTCAATAGTTTATTGTTGGCCTTATTTTTTTCTTTTTCAGTTGAGGAACAAGAGTTTTACAGTCTGCAAAATTAACATAACCTAACGGTTTTCTTACAAATAAATCTAAAAACTTGTCAGAATTATTTTTATATCACTGTCTGCCTGCTCAGAAAATCTGTGCTCTGTTTTCATGGGACATTTAGGCCCCCCTTCTCACAGATCAGGATCATCTAATCAGGATTTCATAAACACAAAAACAAAGACATCAGCATGTCTTGACTAAGGTGAAAGTTAGGTGTCAAGTCCACCAAAAAATTGGTTTTTTCAATTTATTTGAAATAGGATTAGAAAATGCTGATTTTAATGAAATTGGGAATCATAATAAACCTTTACTTCTGAATTGTTGGTAAACACATGATACAAAGTTAGGCACCCAAAAGGTCCCAGCAGTATACAGTCACTATCTTTGTGTAAATTTTTAAGACTTGCAAATCACTTCTGCACTTTATTGACCATAAAAGTCTATTTTCCAGCAGAGACTTAGAGAGCTGTGCACAATAAATTAGGTTTGGATCAATTTTTCTGTGATCCTCTTGTTTAGCAGCCACTCAGCGCACAGGGAGTTCAATAATATAAATAAATCTGGACACTTCAGGCAGATTTAATTGCCAGAAATGAGGTGCATTCTTGGTACCCTTGCTGGATAATAGCATATTGTCTAAATACTTTAAATTCTTTTGAATGCACTCGTTACAGATGGCATTCAGATATTTGGAAATTGGTCAGGGATTTGGCAAAGCATGAGGAATAAACAGCCTAATCCGGGGAAATACAGCACAATTTGCTGATGCAATCCTTGCTTGCCCCTTGCCCCCTCAACTTTCACATGAATCGATTCAACCACTGCTGCAGCCAAACCCCACGGCTGGAAGAAGGAATGGAAAAGGAATTGTCCAGGATTCTCCAGGAGCCCCGTGCAAACACCAGGGCGAGGTGAAGCAGGAGGGGATGGCTGGCAGGGCCCTGGGGAAGGGCAGACACAGCCTCTTCCTTTTGGCTGCAGGGAGCTCTGAAATTATCTCAGCTAATCTCATTAAAAGGCACTCTTGGACTGCAGCTCTGCGGTGTGTGAGCACTGGAGCAAAGCTGGGGGCTTCTACCTATGAAAATTTAAGGTTTTTTCCATCTGGGGCTGATAAGAGTTATCTTTACTGTGTGGAGACACATCAAGAATCTTATCCCTGGGGCCTAAAGGCCACTGTCCCCTGGCAGATTTTAAGGAATACAGTGGCAAAAGTAGGATTAAGGCAGATTGATGCTACAAAGGTTGCCCCCCATGGGATTCTGGTCCTGATTTTCTGTCCTTCAGCCCTTGACAGCAGCTGCACATCCTGGCCTTTCACTGAAATACTGCTCTCACACCACCACACATTTGTAGCCTCCTGCAGGACATTCCTGCTGGTATTCATTTGTGGAAATCTGTTTTCACTGGTATTTCTAAGAAAAAAGAAACAGCTTTTTATCTTCCCAAACATACACACCCCATCCAAAGAATCCCAAGACTATTCCCTCACACACTTGTGCAGGTAGAATTGAGACCAAGAGCTACAAAATCTCATCTTAGCATTCCTCACAAGTTTCTTTTTGAAATGAAAATATACTTTTCCCCCAACCCCTTGACTCAATTACAGAAAGTCACCTTATTTCAAAAAAAGCCATATTTTATTGGTTGATAAATTAATTTAGTTACCTTGGTTCATCTTCTAAGTGTTGTCTGTTTTCATACTAACATGGCCAATTAAAAACAGCCATACCCCCTCTATTTTTAATTATTAAATGCAAGTCCTCCAAGAACTGATTGAGAATGACTCTGAGTCAAAGTTTTGGCTATACTTTTATTTACTTCACGTACTATGAACATATACATTACATGCTACAAAAAAAATAAAAAAGGACTTTAACTGTCAAGAAAGTGGATAGTGTTATAATACAATGGCACATGTTCATATTTTTCTTCAAACAGGTTTGGTTAGAATCCTTCCCCAAAACCATTAATAAAAAGGAAGTGTTTTACTCTTAAAGATGATTAGAAATATTTGCATTATTAACAAATACAATTCAAACAGATTAACAAGATTTAACCAGGTCATATATTAGTAAAAAGGCTGGGGCTTACCAAAATGAAATATATATTAAAAAACCATAGCAGCCAGTTGTACTTTTTAGTGTGATATAACGTGTAAATGCACCAGAAGAACACAGTGTAATTGAGCATTCTGCTTTCATGGTGTATTTCTAGAAATGATTATTCTAGTTCTAACACCTGCCTATGCACAAGAGACCAAAACCACAGCCAAGGAGAGACAAGAGATTGTGACCAACATTCTGAGCAATGATTTTTCCGCACGCATCGGGGAGAAGGGAGGGAACGAACAGAAGAGGATAAACAAAGGCCACAAAAGGATTTCATCTACATGTTCATGAACATAGTTTCTACCTATTTGCCTTTAAGAGCCTGACAAGTTGAAATGTCTATTTTGTCCAAATGCAAAGATACTCCTTTCTATCACCTATGAAACAAAATCACATTTCAGTTTAGAACTGAAGAGTGGAAAACAGTTGCATTAATGTATCAGTCAGCTAAAAAAACTGCTTGACAAGAACTTGGGATTCTAGTGTAACAGCAGCTATTAAGACTCCTCTAGTTCCTTTATTTTGCTCTTTCAAAGTGTACAAATATTCACAATTTATACAGTCTTAACAAAACCACACGTACAAAGTTTGCAGGGCATTTGCTAGTTAACTCAATTCCTGTCTTTCATATTAAAAAGGCAAGGTTTGCATAATAAAACTTCCAGAAAAACGTTCTTTTGGTGTCTTAATTCCTGATTGGAAAGGTACAAATATAAGGGCTTTCATTAACTGCAGTTGGCAAAAATACTTTAGAACAGTGTTAGTCTAAGGACACACTGTTTATTAGGTTTCTTCTGCAATATCTGAAGAAAAATATAAGCATATATGGGCAACTGAAAAACTCAGTATTAAGTCTGTTATTTAGAGTGCAGCTATTGAACAAGAACCCCCCAAACAGTTACAGTAAATGTCAAGATCAGAGAAAAAATACAAATTAGCCTTTAAGAACCTGATGAGTTACAGAACCTAGAGTTAGTTTCTCAATTTTTTTTCCCCTCCAAGTAAATTTTGTACTAAGCTAGAAGAGCTCCCACAATCACTGGCACGTCACCCTAACCAGAATAGCGATCCAAGGTAGAACAGAGCTGCAATTCCTTGTTTCCATTCTTACACCACTGTGCCTGCTGTCAGTTTTCTGATTATAATCCTCAGTAGTGCTCATGAGACTGGTGATGGACAGGTGGGATTAACATTAGTCCACAGAATTAATGAGTGCCCATAACCTGAACATTACTCAGACTTGCTGATGGATAAGTTTTGAAGTAAAACAACTAGTACTTAAATAGAACAGAAATATTGTAATTTCCAGCATGTTACAGAGTTCTGAGGTAAAGTGTTACCAGTATTGTTGTAGGGTCGGTGCCTTGCAGCAAAGGCCTTTGCAGCACATGCAACCCACGAGCCACTGGAGTCACACAGGTTTGAAGCGACCAAACCCAACAGTTTCAGTCTGATACTATTTAGAAAAACCCTTCTGCATGGATTACTCTGTAGTCAAAGTTACAAATTCAGTTTGGTCACCAGAGTGCTATGCTTGGAAAACAACCCAGGGTACGGGCAAGGGAGAGTTACTTCAGTGTTTAATTTCAGTTTACAAAACTTACTAAATCCATTCTGATTTATATTAGAGAAAACCAGATCATTAGAAGAACAGACTAAAAAACAACCATCAAGCAGTGCATAATACTGCCTACTCAATGCACTGATTTTCATCACGAGCTAGGAAGTCATATTTACTCTATTATGCCTTTTGAGAATCAATCCAGAAGCACAATTACTTTCCATTAGTTTATTAAAAATAAAATCCTCATGAATTCACTATCAAATATTTTACAGATGGGATTTAAACCAGAAGAGTCCCTAGAGTGTCTTTAAAATAATATTTGGTTTGTCAGTTCACCGTGTTTGACACTGATTTGTACTGTAACAGTATTACACAAATATTGAAGAATTCTAGAAAAATTAAGCTAGCCCTACACAATTTAATTTTATTGGAAAGCAGTGTCAATATTTTAGTATATTTAGTGAATCAAACACTGCTTTAAAGCTACGTATTAAAGTGCTATGCACGTATTTTTCAGCACTGATATGGAGGTTTACACTTCCATAAGCCTTGTATTCGTGGATAAAAAGAGATACTGTGTGTTAATAAAAATCTTAAATTAAAATCAGCTGCTATGTTTGAAGCATCAACAGTACTGAAGAAATCAATCTAGTGTCCACAAGCTTCTAGAATTCTGAGGTTGATCGGATCTGTCATTTACCATGAAAATGGTAAGGATCTGTAAATCACAAGGCTGTCCCCAGCGGGCCCTACATCAGCCTGTGCTGTGCACAGCTAACTGACCACGCAGAGCACTGTGTAGCCTTTCCAGGACAGAGAATCCAGGATGGAAAAAAACATGGAGAGAGCTCCAGGATAAATTTGAGAAATTTTTATCTACGTACTGAATTGTCTACGGTTGACGTTCATTGCCTGAGGAAGAAGCAACACAAGCAATGGGCCTGGAGAGAGCTATAAATGTTATCTGAACATCTACAGCACTGCTTTCTCCAGCTGCTGCTGCTGGCAAGGTCCAGGCTGCCGTGCACATGGACATAAGCAGGCATTACAACCTATAATCGTGGCCTAGTTCTGCCGCTTGACACACGAGTTATCTGCTGTCGTACCCTCAGTGACAGGACCCTTGCTTAAGGAATGGTGGTGTTGAGTCCCAGGGGTTTGCAGGTTATCAGAATGCTTATCCAAGCAACACCGCTTTGCGCGTCGGTCCGAGCATAGTCTTGATGGCATCTGCAATAAAAACAAGTTGAGATTGTTCCCATCTGTAAGAGCAACTGTTGAGCCACACTCAGCTGAAGTCCTCGTCAGGATTCTGTTGATCCAGCAGACGGACGTGTGTGAATGGAAAGTGACCCCGTCTGCCGTTACATTCTCCTTCCCACTGACCGCTCACGTTAATCTTTGTGACCTTTACCAGCTCACCGACCTGTGGGGTAAGAAACACACACGTTACAACCCAGAAACTCGGGCAGGATGAGCTGCCACCCCTCCCTCGGTGTGCTGTCACCCAAGCACACCAGATACACATCTATAAAAAGCAGCTTTAGTCCTGACAGTTCTGAGACACCAACCTGCCCCCAACGCCATTCACTCCAAGAAAGCACATAAAGAAATGTGCCTAGATCAGGTGACAACTACCTGAACTGAAGAGCCAGCAATCCAGTGCCAATCTTTCCAAGTGCTCTCGGGACCTGCCATCAGGTGCCATCCTGATAAATGTGCCTTGCTGGGCTCACAGAGGCCTGCACACTGCTGGGACTCCATCAAGAGTCTCAGGAAGCACGGAAGGCTTGTACCTGTACCAAGTGGACGCTAAACTGCAAGCTCAATGCTCCTTAGGTTTCAAATTCCACTTTTCAAGTTCTGGCGGGTAGAGGATCTCTCTCTCTCCACAGATTGTAACAGGTGCCATAATGCTGCTCTGCTCCTACTCTGGGCACCCACAACCAGCCACTACCAAAGGTAAAGCCAGAAGGCGTTTCAGTCTTGCCCAGCACGGATTTCTTCCAGAAATAAATCCCACTGAATCACAGAATTGTTTAGGTTGGAAAAGACCTTTAGGGTCATCGAGTCCAACCATTAACCCAGCACTGCCAAGTCCAGCACTCAAGGGAATAGACAACTGATGCCCTCTCCCTCTTGCCCACGAGTACATCTCCAGTTCCAACCTCCACTCTTATATTCCCAGCACCAGTTCCAAAGGCATCATCTCCCTGTGACAAAGGCACAAACTGCACAGCAGTCACTTCCCCAGGGCTGTGCAGGCAGTTCAAACCAGGACACAAGTCTAGGTCTGATCAGTCCCCAACTCTGTTTCATATTCAAGGGTACTTTAATTAAGTGGCACTTACACAACCTGAGGAAGCACAGTTTACATTGTAAAGACACTGGAAAGTTAATGAATGCACCACTGAAAAGCTGTCTACCCATTTCTATCCCTCTGCAGAATTTTATCAATAATCTGATTTACGAGTAACGTACAACGGTTTTTAAATGCTTCCCACATCACAGATGGAGGATGCTTTTGGGACAGATACGCTCTATTTTCTTTCACTAATACCGTAAATAAACTCTGAAGGTGTGGCCAAAGGCCTCACTGCATTTCATCCAGAAATTCATTGAATATAAAGTTTACCCAGATTCTCATCACTGTGTTCCAAATCCATCCACAACACAACCTCATTATTTGCACTTTCTGGGCAGCCAAGGAAGAGCAAGGAAAACAATTTCAGATCTTACCAATCTCCAGTAACTTTACAGGTTTTAATCACTTGCAATCTTTTGCCCAGACAAGCTTTTAACAGTTCATAAATTCAACCCCTTTCATGGACATTTAATTAAGCTTCCCATACCTCTCATGATTACTTATCTGGTAATGAGAGGCCCATTGGGACTCTTGCTGTAGCTTTATTTTTTCCTTTTGTAGTCATTAGTATAGACATTTTAATGAATCATATTTTGAAGAAAATCCTCTTATGTATTTGCTACAGGCAAAAAGGAAGCCTTCCTCCAGTACTGAATGCAAGCTTCAGCTCTTTAGGAATTTAATCATGCAGTTTGTATAATTTTGCTACTGCTAATAACCACTGGGGGGTTGTACCAAGAAAAATACTCTGCTGACCAAAACAATGTATCAGCTATAATTTAACAAGGATAAGATTCAATGTGACAATACTAGAAGTGGAAAATCTGATTTCCTAATCACAGCCATTACCAGAACAATGTCCCAGATAACTTTAAACTGCTTCAGACCCGGATATAATCTACACATCAGCCTTCAAGAGAACAGTGTTTAACCTCCCACCCACTGGGAAGGGAAAGCACGACTTGCACTGAGCTTTGCTCTCTGCAAGGGATTCTTCTTAGACTGTTGGCCTCTGCTCTGCTATCACACACTAATTAGTGTTCATTAGGGTTTATCGTGGATGCCTTACAATAAACTCACCTGCAAAAGGTGGGTTTAACAGAGCAGTGACACTGAGTTACCATATGGGATGCTTGTGACACTCCCTCACTCCCACAGCCTCCTGTGGCTGGTTTTTGGGTTCTGGGGTGTTCCAAGGCCATGGCAGCCAAGGGACACTCATTTCTGAAATCCCCTTATGAGAAGGAGCTACACTTGAAAGCTGCATTTCAGTAACTGTTAAATGAGGAGAGACCTCTGAGATTAAATATTCCTTTTTACCAGTACACTAATTTTGTTTAGCAGACACACTGATACAATTTTCCATTCCCATTTCATTTACATACATAAACCTTCCCATTTGGTTCTTATATATCTTTACACCTGTCAAAGCAGGACTAACTTTTAAGCAAGCATGGACCATATCACAAATGCTGGCTTAATAAAATGGCTCCATTAGATCCTGACTATTTGCTTCACACCTCTGCCTAGTAAGCCATAATTCAACCATTCTCCTGAAGACAATACAGAGAACCTTTCCAAAAATTACTTATTATTACAAGTGCTGAAGTTTTAAAACCTTTAGGCTAGAAGTTGATGCTGTCTCTGAATTCTCCTGACTTTTGGCATTGACTTATGGCAACATCAGTCCATAGTGCATCATCCCACCAAGCACAGCACCTCAGGAACAACACTGTACCCTGCTAGAAAGCCAGGTTTGTCTCAGTCTTCATCAGAAGTTTTAAAACTAAATATACCCCATATGCTTCAAAGCAAAACTGAAGGTTCAAGTGAAGACTTCTGTATGCTGTGGTTTTATTCCAAGTACTCCTCTTTGGTGAGGTCAAGGTGGCAGAGTTCTGCTACTGTTACAAAGAAAAAAAATAAATCGATCGATCTCAGAGTCATTCACCACACAGATCTTCCCTTTTTCTCCTCTATTTTCTCTTAAAATAGACTGAAAATGCCTTGCATAGGTCCAGTTACATGCAAAATAAATGTTAACTTCTCCTGCTGAATCTTTCTTCCATAATAGAACACAGACTTTATTAGAACATTGCCTGCTCTGATCCTCCTTCCTTGAGCTCTTCAAAAGCATGTCAGGCTTAAAATAACAGAACAGCACAGATATTCTGTTTGCAGTTTGGGCAAAAACTGTTTGATGTTAAGAATCTATTTTTCTAAGAGAAACAGTGGGATCCACCCCCTCCCATGAATATTGCCAGATTTAAGGATAAGAGTTTTCATTTGGAAAGAATCCCACTTTCTGCATTTATAAAGAGGTCTGGGCAAAAATGGTCTGATAAGATTTACATAATGCTCTCTACTAAGTTACCTAAGAAAGAGATCTCTAAATAAACAGAGAAGGAACACCATGAAGTGAAAGGGAACGTGGAAAAAGGAGACGACAAGAAACAGCACTTTGATAGACAGGATGGAGAAAAACTTGGGAGAAAATGAAGTGCATATTGCTTTTTTCTCCTGTACAGATACTGAAAGCAACTCAGTGACATTGTGATTGGAAGTGATAAAAGCTGCAAAGCTTTGAAGGCCACTAGAAGCAGGGATAGATGGCTCACTCTTAAAAACGATGGTTTTGCAATATTACAGAATAAAGAACCACCACTGCTATTGCTTTTCTTAAAGGGAGAGCAAGACAGGAACATAACACCCTAACCAAGAGGGCCAAGATGTCAACTGATAAATATTTAAGCAGTGTTAAGAGGCCCACAAAGGCCATTTCTGGACACCAGAAATCTCACATGGTCACGCAGCCGAGCTGAGCTGACACTTCTCAGCTGCCCCTCCCAAACACTTCAGCTACTCAGCCTTTACCCTCAGTTAGTAAAAGACACCAGAGGTGTAAGGCAGCTCAGCAAAGAGAGGTGTTACCCACAAAACTGCTCTTCCTACAGCACAGCACTCTTGAGAGATCATGTGAGCTTTGGTGAAGAGGATTGAACTAACACTAAGATCAGCCCTGGCACTCACGAGCTGTTCTCCAGCATGGAAAGTATTTCCTTTCACTCTAAGTTGCTTATGGCCTGGATTAGCAGCATTTCCTCACTCCCCTCATTTCACTCCATGCTCCCAAATCCTGCACTGGGCAGCAGTGTGGGGCTCTTCAGTGAAATGAAGTGCAAAGTTAAGGCTTATGAGAATGAAAAATTCACACATAAAACCAAAAGATTTTGCTAACTATGCCACGACCTGATATCCAGAGGCTCAAAACCAATCTAACCTCTGGTAATTACAACAGTCTGCATTCAGGAATATTCCCAAGCTCCAGGAGGTAACTGGGTGAAAAGAGTGAGAGAAAGAGGGAAAGAGACAGCATTTTAGCATTTATGAAAGTTTGAAGAATAAAAATCCTCACATTTCCCCAAAATCTGATGAGTTGACATAAATTTCTATACCTGCTTCTCAACCCAAAAATATTCAGATATGTAATAGAACGTGGAGTGTATTTACTACCTACATGGGGAAAGCTTTCAGATCTGCCAGGCTGTACATCAATTATCCACCTGCAGCATGTGCTGCATTTCCCAGTTCTGCACCAGACACACACCTACAGCTGCCAGATCACTGAAGTCCTGGAGTGCCTTTTGTGCTATGCACAATTACACAAAGTATTTGAGAGTGGAGAGGAGATGCTCTGACTCAGCACAGAAATTGTTTTTTCCCAAGTACTTAAAATGTTATATAAACAGGAAGTCAATTAGGTATCAGGAAATTCCAGAGCCTCTAGCTCAAAGAAAGCCTCGATTAAAGGATACAATTTACATATCCTAAGGCAAAGGTCTGCCACAGGGAATACCTTCGTCTCAATTTCCTCAAATGTCACTTGGGGGAGGACTATCTGATGTGGAGTGATAGAGCACTCCAGTCAACTTTTTAAGAGGCAAAAAGACAAATCCAAAAGGGCCTGTGCGAGTACTTGTTCCTGTCAGGAAGTGAATCAACCTGGGGGAAAGTCACTGCTTTACTACAAACCTACCCCACCAATCACTGCTGTATACCAGACCTCCCTAACAAATCACAGTGTAAATTGTAAAATGCTCCTATTTGAAACCTAAACCCAAAGTAATCTGCCTGAGGCGATGTTACAATTAAATTCTATGTGTGATCATCCTCATCACTTCAGTCCAGGTAATTTCAAAGTGTATCAATGTTTCCACTGATTGCTTTAAAACTGCTGACAGATTGGGGAGAAAAAAAAACCCCAACACAACACAAGCAACGAACATCCCCGCACACCTTGTACAGATTGTGGTGAGGCACACAACAGCAAACACAGGTTCAGACACACAGTTATGAACTGCTCCCTCTCCCTCCCCCACAAAATAAACACTTCAGGAACGGAAAACACGGATGGGAAAACATGTTAGTGATGGTTGACAACAGACACGATACTGGTTCAGTAACCTAATAATAATCAACAATAATCTAATTTACAAGTGACTTGAGTCACTCATTTTATCCATAACTTATTAATCATGACGTAAAACCAGTATTACAAAGCTTTTTCCCTTTCTCATTCCTCCAAAACTACCACGTGATTGAAAGGGAAATCCCTTGAACAGATCTCTTCCTTCTAAGTTTTGCCCATTATGTACCTCCAAAGCCAAGGCTGTCTTGTCGTAGGCATTAGGGACTCGCTTCTGGATAACCCGGGCATAAATAGGGCCATTCTGAAGGTTAGGGAGCGGAGTGTTGATGCTGGGCTGGGCATAGGGCCCTGGCTCCGGCCCACCCAGTGGTTGTGGGTGGGAACTATCCTGGTTACCTCCAATCAGAGTAGGGACTGAAGCAGAGGAAGGTCTATACTTCTCGACGTAAGGAACGGGAATCATTCCCCTCTTGCCTTCGCTGTCTTCTGCGTTCCACCACTGCTCTTCAGGTTTATCCCGGATTCTCAGTATGTCTCCTTTCTTAAAGGGAAGGTCTTCCTCATCATTGCCATTAAAGTCAAAGAGAGCTCGCACATACTCGGCCTCCTCCTGCCTGAGGATAACCCCGCTATTCTGCCTCGAGCGGGAAACGGGTTCTATCAAGGTTGTAGTGTCCAAATAGTGTATTTTGTAGAATTCCAGTAAAGATGGCAAAGAATCAAACTCTTGGTCACCTATTCGAAATCTGGTGGGATTCGACCCTGAAAAGAGAAGGCAACGTGTCAAAGAGAGCATTAAAACTGGAAATAAAGCATCTGAGAAGACAAATATATTTACAGAGAAGTTATTTCAACACCAAATTTAATCATCTTTACACCATATTCAGCTTTTCTGAGTACTTTCAATCAAAGGCAGCACTATCATGAGCATGAGTACAGTTTTTTTAAAAAGATTTTGTCAAGGAAGGAAAAGAGAAATTTTTTGGCACTGCCAAACTCCCCAAATTACGATAAAAATATCTTTCTTTCAATGTTATATGGATTCAACAGATGAAAACGTTCAGTGCATCAGGGTTTCTCAGGAGCCTATACAATTTTCCTGCTTTACACTCTAAATATAGGAGGCAAATTAAATTTTGGTACCATTTCAAGGAAATCATTTTTTTAAACTCTCTTCTGCTGTTCAGATTTATTTCCAAAGCACAACACTGCAATAATTGTTATTTACCTGTTGTAACATCTTGGGTTAAAGGCATGGACACTACAGAAAACTGCTTTGCACGGCAGCAAAGAAGTGATGTCAATGAAAAAATGAAATTATTTTTCATTTTGATAAAAGGTACCAGTAAAGAAAATTATCTACATTCTATGCAATGCAAAGCAACATCATATATTTTCATAACAGCTATGACTCAGCCTTTTAATCTCAAGTCTTGTCGCTTCTTTGCCACATTTGTCAGATGGAGCCTAAGCTATAAATCCAAACCTCAGATACACTGGAACACAGATGATGTTCACAATCAAGCCATTACAAGCATCAAAGTGCAGAATATCCATTTCCAATCTGTGTGCTGTGCTTTTTTTTTTTTTTTCCCATTTTATGTTCTTCAGGCTCAGCTGGGGAAAAACACACCCATGATGTTCCATTTCCACCATGCCCCGTGCCATCGGTTATGGGAAGATCTGGGGAAGGCTGGGGGAGGGAGTACAGATGAAAAGATTTATGCTTTAATGAGTAACTCTTTTAGCAAGAAAGAGACGCTTACTTTGCAAGTCTGTTTGCTCTGCAGGGAATATCTAACAGTCCCAAGACTTAGCTGGGAGTACAAAGCTAGCAGAATCCTTCAAGCTGACACTGATCCAAAACTCCCTGCAAAGTAGCACTGTCAGCATGGAAAGCTAATGTTACAACAAGTTCTTTCAGGAGAGCAAAAAGGGGTTCTAACAGAGAAAAGGGCAGATTCAATAAGATCAACACAGACAAACACCCGAGAAACGAGTCCCGAAGTATCCTGAAGGAACATGAGCATTAGTGGAGCTGGTTAAAGGAAATTCAAAGGAGCAGAACTAAGTCATTGGAAAATGCACATTTGCATACATTAACTGCCCTGAAAGGCTCGCAAAAGAAATGAATACAAACACAGTGAGCCAAACCCCAAAACCCCTACCCTCAAAAAACCGCAAAAAACAAAACACAAACTGCCATCACCAAGAGATAAGGAAGTTAATGTAATGATCAGTAAGAAAGACAAGCCCAGCATGGGAAGACAAAATTAAGATTCCATATTATTCTCCCAAAGTGTGGTGCTCAGAAGATGCAAAACCCCCTCCACTTTTCTTGCTGAGGTGTAACTTGCAGCTCTAGGCCCGGCCAGAACCCTGGAATTTCACCCCAGTGGCACCATCAGCTCTCAAGGGAGATGAATTCTGGCTGGACAGGCAGCACCCCTACACCACTCCAGAACAGCCAACATTCAAACTCAGTGTATAATGGGAGCTGGGAATGCTGCACTTCCACTGCCACTGCAAGTGGGAAACCAAGGGAAAAGTCATCAGGTTTCCGACCAACCTGCTGACAGAAACATGAGCAAATATCTACCACTATTTTAGCTGTGAACCTTTAAGGATCAAGGCTGGACACCTGAATCAAAAGAAAAAGTCACAGGAACTTTAAGAGCAGAGCAGCAAAGCTCTCTGCAGCCATATGGAAAAGACTGAATCTCAGGAAAGTTCACTGACGTGGAACTTATTTCACACGACAGAAATATAGAAGCTGAAACATCAATTTCCCTCAGTAAAACCTGCTACAAGCTGACTCAGCCAGGAGGCAATGTAGGGGCTCACAGAAAAACTTTAACAGGTCACAGGGAATGAGCAGCTCATCTGTAACATCCATCGGCCTGGTCAGCACCACCAACCTTCACCAGGATGAACAAAGCATTTTGCAGTGTCTTTTTTTCCCTTTGGAAAAGGTTCACCCTCTTGAATTAATGCACAACAGCCTGAGAGAGCTGCCAAGTGCACCTGAATACAAGTTGGACTTTAAGAAGAAAAGTCCTCTGGAACATTATGTACAGGGAAAGAGCGACAGAAATCACTGAACTGTACCCTGGAACATCAGATCCTAAAAGGCATTTTGCACAGCTGAACAACAGCCAGAGGACTCCAAACTCTGGGATCAGAAAAAACAGTGCACTCCTTGAAGGGACAGAGAGAAAAGCATCAGAAAGGAGAGATGTTACCCTCACAAAGACCACACTGCCAGAAAACCACGTGCACTTCTGATGCTTTTCTTTTAAAAAAATATAAGGCAGCTACAGAAATCTGAGAAGATCTAGAATAAAAAATCTACAAGCTTAATCCAAATTAATCACCAATTAATATAAAAGCAGCAAGCTCGTAATTGTCTGCAGAATTTACATAGAAGACTCCAAAAATTTAGCTAAAATAGCCACGGAAAGGACAAAATATTCAAAGTCACAGTTGGTAAAGTGCAGATTGGAAATAAAATATAACTCCACCTTCCCAAGCAAGTGGAAAACTTTCCATCAGTTTAAATCTTTTGTGGATACTCTTGTTCAGGTACAATGAGCTCAATGATGCTCACAGGCAGTGGGGAAATTATTCCACTCACTACGGGCTCCCAAGTTTTATCATTCCCTGATATAATGAAATTCAAAGATTAACAGATTTCAGAGGAATTCTTCAGCCTCCTGTTTGAAGTGCAACACCGCTCATACCTTCAGGCCAATGGAGTAATTCAGGCAAGATCCAACACAAGAAAAACTTACAGCAACAAGGTGAGCGGGGGTTTTTTGGAATAAGAGCAGTTTTCCTTCCTAATCCTGGGATTTCTCCTGAAGGCACAAGTCTGAGCAGCACATTGTGCACATCTTCTGAGGGCTCCCAGGACGAGCACACGCGTGTAAAGGTGAATCCAGCTCCTGGAGAATTTAAGTCACTTCCTATGAAAGTTGGACACTTGAGTTATGGAAATTATCTTCCCTCCTCTGCAGCTGCTCAGGGGGTACCTCCACCAGCAGCACTGCTCAGCTGGGTAGGGTTACTCTTCGAATGAGAAGCACAAAGGGCTCAGGATCATCCTTCTTCCTTACTCCATCTCCTCTGACCTGACTCCAGCCATCTCAGGATGCCACAAACCCCCTGCTCTCCCAAAGGTAAGGAGAGAGTTAAAATCCAAAGGGTGCCAGAACTGAAGAAAGTTTCAAACCTGGCTCATGTCAGTTCTCTGTTTATGAACATTCCCTCCTGACACAACCCTCTGACACTCTGTTGGCTTGGAGTCAGCCTGGGAAAGATTGCTTATATATGTTTTAAATATTGTACAGATACTGGGGAATTAGGGCTGTAAACCCCCCAATATTCTACTGATTGGGCACTGGTGAAACCCCAGAGCAACTTCTCACTTTCTCAGGCATCTCAGGGGGTTGCATTTCTCTCTTCACTCCAACTGTCAGTGTCACTAGGGAGTTTTCTCCTCATTCCCAAGCTTTGGAAAGCTTTTCCTGCACAGGAACACAAGTTTTAATTTTTATATCTAGTTTCAGCCTGTAAGGGTGGTTCCCTTTCCCGATTTAGAGTGTGTTTAGGGCCAGAAAAGCTGTTCTTATCACACAGGGCACAGTAAGATATCCCAGTGAGGTAAGCCAGTTCCTCCCGGAGCATATGGGAACTGGGCTCTGAAGGCATCACATTCCAGCCCCGTGCTTCCCCCACCCCCCGGGACACCCTTTCCTGGTTCTCAAACACCTCCCTACTCACGCTCAGCAGAACAAACAGGTCCCATGACCGCCCCATAAAAACATAAAACTCCATTGACTGGAAGAGCTCTGAGCACACCGGAACACTCATTCAGGAGTTACAGACTGTCATTTCTGCAGGTAATCACGAGATACGAAGAGCAGATGTCTAGTACGGGCACTTTCTAAAGCTAAAATTAGTTTGCATTTAAATATATTTTGATCTCAATATAAAAATGAAAAAAAAAAAAAAACCAACAAAACTCAAACCAAACCCCCCAAGCAACGGAGTTAAAGCACACTGCTCACACATCCCTAAAGCCTCTTCATCCAGAGCTGGGCGTGGATATCATTCTGTAAGGATTCTATGATTCCAGGAACTTCAGTCACAATGGAGGCGATTTAGAAAATTCATAAAGAGAAATTTATTCTGAAAATAAATTCAGAATCATGTTCTTAAAACTCAAAAATGGTGAAAACATCCATTTCTTCATTTTATCTGTCCTATTTCCCTACTTCAGACAGACAAATTTAATAACACTCGAAGGTTTCTGTCTTTATAATGCTGCACTCTCAACAGAGAGCGTTTCTATCTTTAGGTATTTCAGGCATTTTTTAGTGCATATCACACATTTTTACCCCAAACCCCCATGTCAAATTGCAAACACATGATATATTTAGTATTTCCTCTGCTGTCCATCACCATGCTACTGCCTGCATGGAGCACTTCATCTTGTTTGGGATTTCCGTAGCCACAGCTGTGGTACTTCATCACAAATGATACCCTAATTCTGATCCATTTCCACTGAAAATAGAATGTTTTTCTTTCCCATAATTCAGTGATTTATTCTATTTTTTTAACTTCTTTAAAACATTCCAGGAAGACACTAAAAGTTCTGCTCAATTCTTTTTCCTTTGTTAATGCTGAAAAATCACCTACAAGAAGTTAGAAACTGCAGCATCAGTCAAAAGGTCATTTAACAAAGAGTTTGCAAGTTTACTTTTTACTTTAGCAACCAAATAAAGTATCGTGTTTTTGTGACATTACGACTTTTAAATTAGGGAAGCCAAAGCCCCTCATCTCATTCACTCTGTGCTGAGGCTTCCCTGTCCCTGAGAGCAGTGTTAGACCAGGCAGGAATTTCACAGATACCCAGACCAACAAAACCCAACCCAAGAATCCCACCTGGAATATTCAGATTTCCCAGCGAGACCTGTGCATTTGCCAACAATAAATTGCTAAAAAATCTGTACCATACTAAAACATAGGGATTTTGGCTTTCCAAATGTTTTAACTTGGCCATAATAAACAAGCAGGACAATTTCCAAACATTTAACTCTTTTTACTGCATTAGTTTCCCTACCCAAACACGAAATCATCTTCAATCTTCTACCAGTGTTTTCACCTCCCTTCCACTGCAGAACAACCTCCCACTTATTTTTTTCTGAAAGAGCACCTTAATTACACTTGAAGTATAATTTAACATACACCTCCCCAGCACCTTCTTTGGCTGGAGGGTGAAGACAGCAGTATCAGCACGGAGGCATGATTTAATTAAAATTACTAAAGTCAGCGTGGGAGTGTCTGTAGTGCAGGAGTGATGCATCACCCCTCCCCAGAACATCCAGGAGACAAATAAAAAGGAGACCAACCAAAACATAATTATACTTTTTCAGCTATACTGAGCCTATTGTGCCACCAGCTTACACAGCTACTCTTTTAAAACACGATTATCATTTAAAACAGAAGAGAACTCCCAGGTACTTCGTGATTTTAACCTAAGCCAGCCCACAGAATACCACAGAATGTTACTGAGGTTAAGGATGTAACACAAGAAAAAAGGATGGCTGTACTGAAGCGATGCCCCTGTTCTTCCAGAGAGGAGTTGCTCCCCAAAAAACAACTACCCAGAAGTGACAGACACTCATGACCCGGTGTTTTTTACTGTCTTTAAAATCCTACTAGGTTAGATTCCACACCAAACCACCCTGCTGACTGCCTCTGCTCTACACAACACCTTGTCAAGCCATCCTTGTCAGCTACTGCACCAAACCTGTCTGCACACACCTGAAACAACAGGGACCCACCACATTCTGACCCCACAGCAGCAGAGACTTCCACTTCCAGCTGAATTCAGCCACCTTTAACTTCCGCCTGAGGAGCTCTGAGACTTGAGTGCACTCTGCAGCTCTAGGAGGTTCCTGGGATAAACAGGATGAGTTAAGACTTTCCCAGTTTTTCCAACCTGAAATGCCTCCCCTGTATCACAGTGGAAACCTACTGGCAGCAATTTTGGCTTCTCTCAGATTATCTCCTTGTCAACCACGCTGTGCAGAGACTGAAAAATAAAACAAGTCTTGTTACATCTTTCCAGTCCTGATCTTATTGCACCCATAGACCTGCACCAGAGGGTCTCTGTAGCAATTCACAGTTTACTTTCTGCCAAAAGTTCATCAAATCTCTTATTACACAGCCTTACTATTTTACTTAAAAATTATCTAGTGGCTCCTCGCTGGGATGCCAACCACACATCTACATCATTTTGCACGGATTAATATCCAAACTTAAGCAGTTCCAGCACCAAGCTCACTAATTCCCACAGCAGGGACACCACTGCCTTTGGCTTGCCCGTTCTGACACATCCAAGGGCTCTGCACTGCTGGGGTTTAGTTGGACTAAACAGCAAAAATGCTGCTTCTCACAGTGCTTTTCCCTCTGGCACAATCAGCACCTCCTGCCCTTGAAGTGTTACACCGAAACGTGTTGTTGTGCTATTACAGGTTCAGTGGATGAGAAATAATACCAAACTTCTCCTTTCAAGGGGAAGGAAACTGAACTTTATATCTGATTTAAAGAAACCATTGCCTTTACATCCTGAAGAGTTCCCACTACTCGAACTCAGCCTCCCGGATAATGCAAAGCTGCCTTGTCACAAGTCACACTTTGGAGATGACACTTCCACAGAACCATCTCCCGGCTGAGATGGCACGGAAAATCTATGAATCCTCGCTGAGGGGTTTAGGAAAACAAAGAGGTGCGAGGCCGGAGCTGCAGGCTGCCCAGCTCCAGGATGTTGAATTTCATGTGGCACAGGAGGGCAGGTGCGGACAGGCGGCTCGGCGCGGGCAGCGGCCCCTGCTCCGAAACACGGCTTAATTCCACCACAAAGCGCTCCACGCCTGCAAACACCGCCCGGGCGCCGAGCGGAGCCGCCCCGGCTGCCCTGCCCGGGGCTGCGGGCGCCGCCAGCCCTGGGGGTCACTCACCCGGGGCCCCGGGGCCCTCGCCGCCGGCCCGCCGGGCTCCCGCCGGCCCCAGGCTGTTGACGATGTAGTGCGAGACGCGGGAGCTCTCGGACACCGACAGCACGAAGTCGCCGGGGATGGTGCCCGAGTCGCGCACCAGGAAGGTGCCGTGGCGCTGCCCCTGCAGCAGCGACACGGCCTCGGCGCGGCTCAGCCGCCCCCAGTACCAGCTCGCCCGGTCCTCGGAGTCGAACTGCCCGGCCATGGGGGCCGCGCTCCTCCCCCGCCCGCGGCCGCCGCCGCCGCCGCCCGCGGAGCCGCTCAAAATGGCGGCCCCGGCCCTGACCTCACCTACCGGACGTGACCGCACGCGGGGAGGCGTGACGTCATCTCCCCGCGCGGGCGGGGCGGTGTGAGGGCGGGCTGTGAGGGGGAGGCGGGAAGGCGCTGTGGGAGTGCGGAACGGCGGGAACAGCGAGTGAATCCCGGGACCGAGCGGGCTGGAAAACACCGCTGAGACCATCGAGTCCCACCCGTGACCGAACAGCACCTTGTTAACCAGATCAGAGTTTCGCGTCCGGGCGTTTCTTGAAGACCTCCAGGCAGGGTGACTGCCACATCCCTGGGCAGCCCGTCCCAGTGTCTAATGACCTTTTCTGTGAAGAAATTCCTCCCGATGTCCAACCTAAACCTCCCCTAGCACACAGCANAAAGGTTCTTCCCCCAGAGGGTGCTGGGCACTGCCCAGGCTTCCCAGGGAATGGGCACGGGCCCCAAGGCTGCCAGAGCTCCAGAAGCGTTTGGATAACCCTCCCAGGGATACACAGAGGTGGGGTGTCTGTGCAGGGTCAGGAGTTGGAATGGATGATCCTTGTGGGTCCCTTCCAGCTCAGTATATTCTGTGATTCTGCACATTAAAGGCTGCAGCTCACTGTGTTTTCCTTCAGGGCTGTGCCAGCAGCTTCTGTCCTCATCCTCCCTGCCAGCCACATATTCCCACCCCACGGCTGTGCCAGCACAGCTGCTTTTCATGGGACTACACACTGAACTGGGCCAACGAGCTGTTCTGGGTTAAAAATAGCCCCGCAAAAGAAAAAGTTTCATTTTATTTGGGGCAGTTCACTGACTGCATTACCACAGAGGTCTGCAACAGGGAACAGCTTAAATTGCACTGGTGCCACAGAGGAACCGTCTGTGTGTGGGCATGCACAAATTAAGAATTATATTTGTGAGAACAAAGCAATATTTACCACTTCTAGATTGTTCTCCAAGATCTCTTAAATCCCAGAGTGTCTGGGATTAAATCTGTCAGTGTGTGTAGAATTCTGCTCCAGCTCTGCTCAGTTCTGTGAGCTTTTTTCCAGAAAGGAATGTGCTTTTTCAACTGTGTGGTCTCCTTGTGGCAGCACTTGCATAAACAATGTTAGAGCACAGCTGTCCCTGACTGTGAGGGTGCGGTGCTCCTCCCTGCCTCCCAAAATCCCACTTTTTTGTAGAGCCCTGTGGCTGTCTCCTGGATGGGACTCTGGCATTGTGTCAGATAACCAGGGTTGTATTAACCTTCACAATATCTCAGTGAGAAAATATTCGGTCTCACAGGTGGGGAGCCTGTGGTTCATCAAATCCAAAAGAAAACACCAGGTGCTTGATTTCAGCTTATCCAGTGGTTTCACAAATGAACATCCTTCCTCTGCTGATCCCGTTCTCTCTCCAGATGGACTGGAGGTAGGAGCGAGCCGCAATCCGTTCGGAAGCCAGTCCCAGTTTCCGTGGTGATGTGTGGGGTTTGCTGGCCAGCTGCAGGAGTAGCACACGCACTGCCCTGGGTTTTTCACGGGTTTGAAAAGCTGCAGATCCTTGTTGAGAGCCCAGGACAGCAGGAGAGTTAAATCATATCCGCCGGAACTTGTGTCCGTTCTGTTCAGTGTTCACAGAACTCAAACAAACAAACAAATCCACCAAGACTTTATTAGGGAAAAATTCACCATTTTTCTGACTCCTGCCAGACCACTGCAAAAAATTCTCCTTTTTTGAGGCCTCACAGGCTCTTCTTTTTTCCGCTCCCTTCCCAGTCCCCATCTCCTGTTTTCAGCTGAACCCCAAAACTGCAGGAATTGGTGTTTTCCATCAGGTTTTGGTTTTGGTTTTCGCTCACGTTGGGAATTCTGTTGCACGAGCTCCCTCTTGTGGTCAAAACCGGGAAACGAATAACGCTCCTGCCCTGAATCGCTCGTGTGGGTGTTTTTATGCTGGAAGGATTTCCTGGGATCATGGATTGGTTTGGGTTGGAACGGACCTCATAGATCATCCAGTTCCAACCCCCAGCCGTGGACAGGGACACCTTCCCCTCGACCGGGTTGTTCACAGTCCGTCCAACCTGGCCTTGATCACTTCCAGGGATGGGTTGTCCTCAGCTTCTCTTCTCCACCCCGCTTCTCACCTTCATTATTTGTAAAAGCCTTTCCTTACTTAGTGTTTCTGATAATGACTGATAGACTTTCCCAAATTTCTTTTTCCTCCCCTATTTAAACATTGCATCCCCCAGTAGTTTATTACCCTTGACCCATCCCTGCTGCACAAAGGCTACAAGACAGAGTTCTTCTGCCCAAATCTGCTTCCTACAGGTTTGAAAAAATTAACATTTGCAGAGTTCAGGTGATCTTTCGCAGGCAGGGGGATTGCAGATGGAGAAGAATGTGAAATAAAAACAAAGCTCTGGGGCACAGTCTCAGAAGAATAAAACTAAATCAGCTTGTAATGCTGAAGAATTCACTGTTAATAACAAGATTCTGAAAGAAGCAGTAAAATATTGTGAAAACATTCTATTCACCCACCTGGCAGCAAAAGCCCCACTGGTACCCAGCTTTGGTTTCCCTCTCCTGATTATATTGTCCCTAGCAGTTGGCCAGAGATTGTTTTTTCCTAAGAAGCCCTAAAATTTTGGCAACCGGTCTAAAACCACAGTCAATCAGTAGAAAGTTTCTTGCTGAGTTCAATGAGTGAGTCTTGAAAAGGTGCCAAGTATCGAGAGCTGTAGTACAGCAATGTCCCGTCCGAGGTGACATTCAGGGATGTTAAAACAAAATAAGGAAACACCTGGGTTAGCCAAAGGTTCATCTGCTCTCTGCTGACAGCTCTGCAAGGTGACCTGGTGTCACGTAACCCTATCCCAACTGCTTCTTGAAGGCTTTGGCTCTGTCAAGCTGGTCTAGATCCCACGGCCATACTCTGTGTCCAACTTAGAAAATTAAAACTAAAGGAGGAGAGGTTCCACCTCTTGGTTTCTTTCCCCCGTGACCTGAAGAAACAGCATTTCTTCCACAGAAATGTTTCCTCTTGCAGTCAGTTCTGACTCAGCTGCTCCCAGGAGCTGCCTGTGTCCTGTTTATTCCTTTTCTTCACCTCATGGGTGGCTTCTGCCACAACTGTTCACACCTGGCTTGGAAGTGTCACCTGTGTCAGAAGTTCCTGCCAGGTGCTGCTGTGGGATGTCAGCACCAAATGTAGCATTTTTGGTGAACGGTGACATGAGCCATTGTGCAACAAACTCTGTGTGGACACCTGAGAATAAATCATCTTGGAGTGAGTGAGGGGTAGAAAGATCATTTGATCCCCCTGGATTTTGTGTTAGAGGAGGAACCTTTATGTTGCCAGCTGAGAAATGTCTTTGTGACAAAGTCGAAATCTGAATTTTCTTGGGAAGTACCATCAGCTCAGAGGGAAAGTGACATATCACAGGGGATGGATTGGAGGGGTTTTATTTGTAAAATGTGCAGAAATGAGGCATGGAGCAGCCTGAGCTGAAGGGAAGGCTCCTGCAGCTGGAGAAGTAGTAGGAATTCTTAATGGTGTGATGATAACACACAATGACAATGGGATATGGCTGTGTAGCCTGGCAGTTGTGGCGTGAAATAATGATGCCAAGGCAGGAGCAACTCCTCAGCTAAAATAGGGCTCTGGTCTGCTGTGTGTGTGGGCATGGAACTGCTTAGTGTAATTAGGGGAATGAAGAACTTGTCTCATGGGAGCGGATAAAATCATGTAGCCTGTTTTGGGCAAGAGGAGCCCGGGCTGCTCTCCTGGAGCAGCCTGAACCCCTTGGGACAAGGCGACAAAGAGACTGAGCCCCAGAAC
>VYZQ01063626.1:24177-51349 GCA_013400655.1 Mystacornis crossleyi
TCCTGGCCGCTCTCCGCGCTCGGTGCCGCCCCGCCGCTCTGTGCCGCGCCGCGCTCGTCTCGCTGGCCGCGCTGGGCGGGCCTGGCGGAGCCATGGCGGCCGTGCGGGGCCTGCGGATCTCGGTGAAGGCGGAGGCGACCACGACCACGGCGGAGCCGCGCGGCCCCGAGCCCGAGCCCATGGAGGTGGAAGAGGGCGAGCTGGAGACCATCCCTGTGAGGCGCTCGCTGCGGGAACTCATCCCGGTGAGGGCCGAGAGCTGAGGGCGAGGAGGGGCTGGGTCCGGTGGTTGGGGGTGTCTGAGCGCTCTGTGAGGGCGTCTGGGGGGGAGTCTTGGGAAAAGCGGGGATGTGGGTGCGGGGACATGCGGGCACTCGGGGCGAGTCCTAAGGAAGCGGGCGGGATGTGCTTGGGAAGGAGAGGAATAAAGGAGGCGATGGAGAACAGGATCTGGGGTGCAGTATTGGGGTGTAGAGGAGGCTGTGGGTGGGAGAGCGTACGGAGAATACCCGTGGGAGCAGGGAACGGGCTGACCGCGGGATAGCAGAGCTCGGAGCGTGGGCTCTGATGAGCGGGGTTTGAGGGTTTTCTGCCGATGTTTTTGTGCCCTTTTTCACTCTCGCTGATTGTTTCTGTGCAAGTTTTAGTAGGATTAGGTTTAACAACTAAAAATGGGGCACAGTTCTGAAATCCTAAGAAGTCTTTTCCTTTCAAAACTTGGGTGAAAACTGCTTTGGAAGCTAATCTTTATTTAGCTGATCTCCCAACGTGCTTGTGCTTCTACCCAACATGTGGCCTGAGACAGCACCGTGCTGTACTTCCTTGTGCTCCGTGAGTCAACCTCAGACAGTGGGAGTTTTCAACTTTAAAAATCATGTTTGTTTTGCTTTTCTTTTTCTAGTAACTCGGAACATTTGGCAGCATTAGAGGAACTTTGATGCTGTTACTAAGAAAAGCGGTTGGATTGTGTGTGTTCTTTGGTCTTTCTAAACTGAGACCAACCTACTTCTAGAAATGGTCCTTTAGCCAAAGTAATTATTGCAGCACAAGTGTAAAGAACACGTTTGCTCCTAAAAAAGCCAGAGGTGTTCTTCCAGCTCCAAACTTTTGTCAGCTGAGGGTGTCAGAACGAAGAGATGCCATTTTACGGATGCAGACAATGGAGGGCACAGAATTGGGTCATTGGTCCAGGGGCTGTGGGTTTAGTCCCTCCCTGAATTCGGCAGTCCTGACTGATGGACAGGAAGCTTGTAATTTTTTCCCCCTATCATTCTCCATTTTTACCCTCTATCAGTATCAAAACAGTAGTGGTTCACCTTGGTATTTGGAATTTGGGGTTGAAATAATGAAAGGAATAGAAAGTTACTTGTTTCGTTGTGGATGTGGCTTGGTGTTCTCACTTTTTGAGACTAAAAACTGCAAACTGACACGTCTGTAGTGAGGTATCACTGTTAAATCTGCTCATGTTTTACAAGGAAATTATACCCAAAGTTGTGGAAGTCTTACTCGGGAAAAATATCCGATGACTTTCCGTGTATTGCTGAGAGAGTAAAAAGCTTGGCAGCAGATGACAGAGAGACTAAATTCTGTCAAAGGAAAGAATCCTTACAGTGAGGGCAGTTCTGGGTCAGTTCATGTGCTTTTACTTTCACTGACGCCAGAGAAGGTTGTTGCTTATGTGCCTGTCTGCCTGGGGACGTAGGAATCAAGGAAAAGGGGATCTATTTCTGGTAGAAATGATCAGGTGTCTTTTTCAGTGTAACAAGTGTGTTGCTTTCAGTGTTCATTGGGATTTCATTCCCATTTTGCTGTGTTTCAGGACACCAGTAGGAGATATGAAAACAAAGCTGGAAGTTTCATTACTGGAATAGATGTAACCTCCAAGGTAATCTTGTGCTGTGGCTCTTCAACATTTTGTCATTTTTGCCACTGGAAAGGTGGAACCATTTCATTTCTTTCTTCCCCAGCATGCACAAAGGTTTATCCTGGTGTTCAGACAGCTGGCATGAATCACAGTCTGTGTTCCAAAGATCCAAAAACCTATAATGCTTCCTAATAAAAGCTGGAGAACAAGGAGCTTCTCAGTCAGTTTCCAAAACTGCTCAAGTTCCAGGCAGGCTGTTGCTTGTGAGCTACATAAGAGGAGCCTGAATTGCCAATCTGAAATGTTCTCTGGAGCCAGCTCTCCAGTGTTAAATCCATGCTCAGAGAAACAAATTCACACTTTTGTATATATTTAAAAAACACATAGGGAAAAATCTCTAATATTAAAAGATTAATTTTGCCTGTGGTAGAAATGCTTCTTTTAAAAGAGTTGGTTTTGGTTTTTTTTTAATTTTAGTAAGGAATAGATAATGTTCCTCTTCCATCATGGAGTCTGTGTTGTCCAAGACACCTTGTTTTCCATGCATCCTGATTCCCATTGCTGGACCTACACAAAAACTGTTCTGTGGCACAGAAATATTTTAGTGAACTACTACATTCTGAACCTACGGGTCTCTTCAGAGTGAATAAAATTATTAACATAAATTGTTGCTGTCTGGTAGATTTTAAGTACCCTCCGTGCAGTTTGTCGAGGGTGTTCCTGATTCCTGTTTTGAGTGCATTGTTTTGCATTTTGCAGGAAGCAATTGAGAAGAAGGAACAAAGAGCCAAACGCTTTCATTTTCGGGCCGAGGTGAATCTCGCCCAGAGGAACGTGGCCCTGGATCGGGACATGATGAAGAAAGGTACGAGTCCACCCAGCAGTCAAGAGAAAAGATCCCTTTGTTTGCTTCCTCACAGTGTCTTGACTTGATTTATCCTGCAATATTTTCTGCATTCCCAGAGGTTTTTCCAGATTGCTGCCAAAAGGAATCACTTGGGGTTTTTTCCACCTTTTCATTTGCACGTCATTATTTTTGAACCTCTTTGACACTTGCCAGTTCACTCCTGTTTTACCAACCCCAGGACAAAGACAACATTTTTTGTGTGCCTTATTTACTAGTGCTACATGCCCGAGATTCACCTTCTGGATCGGTGCTGCTTAAAGAATCTTTAAATGCTTTGTAAAAACCCCGGAGCACTGTGTGGGTGCACGTGGAGGACTCTGTGTCCTGTGCACAGGCAGATCAGACTCTGTGCTGTACAGACAGTGAAGCTGCACTGATGGCAAGCTGGAATAGAAGCCAGGAGATGTGTGCACAACAGATTGGTGCTTTTGGCTCCCAGTTAGTTCTCAAGGCTTTTTTTTCCAACTGGCAGCTTGGACCTGCTAAGCTGTGGCCTGTAACAGCTCCCCATCAGGTGATACAAGTGGAAGTGCTTTGTGCAGGGCCTTGTTTTGTTCTGGCTCTTCAGTACTTAATGATAGCACTTTGGCACTGTTCAAAGAGGAAAAAAAATGTTTTTCAAGCTGCTGGGTTGCTGTGCAGTCTCTGTATCTACCAGTGCTTGTAACCTCTTTTAGTTCTCAGTTTATTGAAGTTTTGCATTGTGGAAGAATAAATTAAGTTATGGTCTATGTCATGCTTCACTTCAATTAGTTCCTCTTTAGTTTATTTAAAGTATTTGCTTTATAAACCCATATGGTACTAATCTGAAAGCTTGGAATAAGTACCAGTTTTGTGCCTTTTCCTCTTTCTAGCAATTCCTAAAGTAAGACTGGACACCATTTACATTTGTGGAGTGGATGAGATGAGTACCCAGGACATCTTTGCCTATTTCAAAGAGTATCCCCCTGCTCATATCGAGTGGTTGGATGACACCTCTTGTAAGTAAACAGAGTATTTGTAATCCTTACTCTATTTTTTTAATACTGGTCATAGCTGTACCTCTAAGGGGTAAAGGAAAAAGGTCTAAAATGATGTGCTGCTTCCATCTTGACATAAATAATATATCTGAGAGAAGGGGATTGAGCCCTGCAGTTGGGCAGGTTGGGATGGTTTTATGTGGAGGAGGAGGAGATTTGTTGCCATATTTGTGTGGTGCATGCTCCAGGAGAAATGGGTGGGTGGAAGGAGGTGGCAGCGAGATGTGATTTCCACAGATTGGAAAAGGAACGTCGGTGCACATGGCAGGGGCTGTTTTGGGGAGTGAGATTGCCAGCAGGATCAAAGGTGCTTCAGAGTTGTGCTTTCCTCGCTGGTACTGAAGGCTGCAGAAGAGCTTTTTGCTACAGTTGGATGCTGGATCGTGGAACTGGAATACTCTGAGATTGCCATGTGGCTCCAAACGTTGTGCCTGAAGCCATAGAAAAAGAAACAGGAGCCAGTGCAGGTTTTCCAAATTGCTGGAAACTTACTGACAAGCATGGCTAAAAGCTGAGAATCGGTACCTTCATTCTCTGGAGTGACCCTGAAGAAATTTATGTTCCAGTCCAAGACAAAATAGATGGTGTTCTACAAAATACTGGTAACCTTGAAGTCACCGTATGTGACAGCTTGACATATTGGCACAAGCTGATAGAAAATTTGAAACCCAATGAGCCCTGGGTGGGTGATTGCAGTACAGAGCTGCTGGATGGACCCGTGCTGATGCATGAGCTTGGCAATGCACAGCTTAACTCTGTGTCTGAGGCTTCATTCCGAAGATTGTCTGTTTCTTTTCTGTTAAATGCTACATAAGTAAATTAATGTGAAAATTAAGGCTTCGGGGTGGTAACGGTACCCAGTTATAGTTATTACACATCTTTTTAAATGGTGAATTTTCGTGCCATGTCCGAGTTACCATGTCAGCTACACTCAGTGAAAATATCAAGAAAAAGCTTTTTCTTTTCAGCATAGATTTGCATCATGGCAAAAACGTCAGTGTTCCCAACTGAATTACATCTTGAGGTGACGTAGTGCAAAGGTGAATTTAGTGTTCTATGAAATTATAAAGGTTTTGAAAATGGGCAGATGGGAAGATGAGGCAGACTGAAAAAAGATATAAATTCATTAACCAGTCATAAAAGGTAATATCTGGGTGTTCTTCACCTTGTAATTCTTGTCTGTTTGAGTAGTTTAAGAGAGAATCTCTCATTTTGGGTCACTGTGTGGTTTTCTTGATATCTGAGTACACTCTGCTTAACAGCAGAACAGACACATTTGGTGCTGTATTTGCACCAAGTGCAGAAAGCTTTTGTTCAAATCCTGTTTCTAAGTGGTTTTAGCTCTTTCAGCATCTAAGAAATGCTTTTAATTGGCCTAATAAGTTATATTTTAGTACCGTCTGCTGATACTTGAGGCACATCCTGAGTGCTGTTGCTAACCTGTGTACTCTGTATCTGTGCAAAGGGCTTGAGCAGTCTCCTATTTCCCCCTATTTTCCCGCTTTTTGGAAAAGATTAACAGAATCCTGCAGTAAAGTCCAAGGTTCTGTTAAGTTGCCAGAGGGAAAAAAATATCCAGGCTTCATTCCTGCCCCCTGCTGCTCCCTTAATCACATTTGTGTGGGAACACAGGGATACACTGACCCCGATCCAGTGCCCTGATTTGCTGTGCTTAGGAAGCCTCTATAATCTGTGGGTGTGCATTTCAGTGATTTTGGGGGTTTGATCAGCTCATGTGCTTTGTAATAAGCTGAAAATGGTGTGTCCTCCAGCTTATCAGGTGTGTTAAAGAACATGACTTTGCCTGTCAGAGATCTGATGGCTTTACTGTCGTTTCTGAATTTTTGTGGCTAATTTCCCTCCAGCAAGGCAGGGGAGATGTGACTGCTCGGTGACACAAACTGCATTTGGGCTTTGTGTGTGTTTCTGTCTGTCACAGGTAATGTGGTCTGGCTTGATGAAGTGACAGCAACACGGGCTCTAATAAATATGAGTTCCCTGCCTGATCAGGAGAAAACAAAGAGCAGAGAAAACAATGAAGAGAAGACAGCTGAAAAAACCAAGAAAGGTAGATTGAGATATGCAAATACAGACATCATCTCATTAAATGAATGAAACTTTAAACTTGTGCTGGGGTCTTGCATAACCTAAATTACTGAAGGAGCTTCTATCGTATAGTTTCAGGTAAATGTATTCTGCCACTTTAAAAAAGGCTTTCATCTTGGAAACCTTTTGAAGAAGCTGCTTCTTAAAAGGTGGGTTGGAGCTAGACCAAAAGCAGTAATTCAGTCGATACTAAACGTGTTAGATAGATGAGGGTGATACTGAGAGCTGGTATTTATAGTGGGACGTGGTGCACAGAAATAGCTCTGTGTGATGTGCCTACGAAGGCAGGCAAAGCGGGCAAAAAGCAGGTGTGGGAAAATGGCCTATTTTTGAAATGCCACAGCTAATTCCCTTTTTGATGCACCACCATCCTTCCAGTATGTCCCTCACACCAGCGTGACAGTGCATCACTTCTCCAGGGTGTGTATCAGCTCTAAATTTGGCTGTTAACCTTTTAAGAGAGAAGTTATTAAAAGGTTGGGTATAAAACAGCAGAGTAGCAAAAGTACATCTCAGTGTCGTGGTAAGTCTGGTACCTGACTGCCTTGATTGTAAATTTATTTTCCTTTTATGTGTGGAAGTTTCAAACTGCCTTTTGCTGCCTGAGGACTGTTCTGCTCTTAGGCTGCTGGGAGTGCTGTGGTTGCAGGTGCTCTATCACATGATTCAGAGCAAAAAGATGTTACATTTATTAACTTTTCCATAGATTCTCCTTAAAAATGCTATTTATGACCTAAATGCAAGTAGCCAGTCTCTCTGTAGATATCTGCTGTGCTTCCAAAAGCCCTTCTGGGAAATGAGTGTTCAAGGCTTTGTTAGACTCAGGGATTCTTCTAATTCACCCCCTTTTCAGGCTGCTTTTCGTCCCAAAGCAGTGGCTCCTCAATCATCCCCATGACTTTAATTTTGGCCAAATGTTGCTAAAGCTTCGAGTAAGACTTGTTAGGAAATTTTTGGAGCTTAGGGACATTGCCTAAGTGGAGCATAAATATATGTGCTTAATCCTGCTTGCTGTGAATTGCATCTTATATTATCATTACACTACGTCTGAAAAGAAGAACTGTCATCTGAATTACTCCTGTTCATCTGGAAAAGTGGGATCGTAGAGAAAGTACAGCCTGTTCAATTACCTCTTGAGGTGTGAGATGCATGCAGATACCCTGCAGTCATCTGGCTTGGTTACATTCCTTTTTTAAATAGGAATTTCAGGGCTATTTAGCCATCTAGGGAAGCAAAAGATTGGTCTTTGCTATGAGAAGCTTCTAATTTGTGAGGGAGAAAAATGCCTGAATACTCTCCCTGGTGGAACTTAATTATTCAGGTTTGGATCTGGGTAATTTGTTTACTTAAATTCTCTCTTTGGTTTCAGTTTGGTTAATTGTGGTTTATTGTTTTCACTCAGGAATATTTTCAGGATCTTTTGAACAGCTGCCACTCTCTATTTTAAATTTTTAAATCTATTGTTGGATGAGATTCAAGATAAGGACCTCTGAAATATAAAAGAGAGGGTTTTTAATCTTAGGCCTATGAAATACTTTGAGATCCTTGCAAATGAAATTGGCATATCACACTTTATAGCTGTCCACAGTCATTACTTTTTTACAATATATTATTTCTTGGGGACTTCGGAAGAAAAATCAGCATGAATTTTCTTACACTGAGCTAAAAAGAACTCTGAAAAATCAAAGCAGCTCAGAATTTTAGCAGTTCTGCAAGCATGCACTTCGTTTTTGGTTATTTCACAGTAAAATTAAGTCACTACGGTTGGGTTTTTTCCCTTTTTACCGCTCTCTTTCTAAGCTTTGGATTTAATAACCTGTGTTACTCTGTTAGGATTGCATATTTGTAGGCATTTTCAAAGGAAAGGCTTTTATGTGCCTTTGGTGTCTTGGCCTTGCTGATCCGTGGCGGGCAGTGCAGTTTTGTTTGCTGTCAGAGAATTCAGTTACTGACGCGAGAGCTGCTGCAGGCACAGGGCTGAGTCTCCCCGTGCTCCACTCTCCACAGGCATTCACTGCTCTGGTTATTCCCTAGGCTGCACAGCAGAGAGGGAAACACCTTCAGGCTGATCTCTGACAATGCAGGTAATCATAAATCAAAGGAGACCGACACACTAAAATGGAGCTTGGTTTCTTTTTTTCTTGTTCCCCGATTATTTTCCGTAGAAAAACAGGAGGAAAGCTCTGATGATGAGACAGAAGAAGGCGAGGTCGAGGATGACAATCCCAGTGATGTGGAGGTCAGTACAGAGGGGAGGTGGAAACTCTGCTGGGGAGGTTTTGCTCGGGCTGGTGTGGAGTTCTCGCAGCAGTTTGGGTTTATATTTGCAATTCGCAATTAATTGTCAAAATCGATGAGGTGGGGAGTGAGGGGGAGTGCAGGTGTGCTGGTGCTGATAATCTCCACGTAAAGTGCTTTGTGAAAATAGATTTTGGAGAGTTTAAGAGTGAGCCTGGCTTCTCTTTTCTGCTGAGAGGAGGCAATGAGAGAACAGTAATGGAAGGCAACGACCTTTCAGCAGGGAAAGTGCTTAGAGCCCAATGGGATTTAGGCTGCCCGTGGATCTGTGGGAATCAGCACACACAGTGAAGTCCTGGGAGCAATTCCATCTTCACTGGCTGAGCGGGTAATAGGGGTGATTAGGATTTCCTTCAGGAATGGCTCACTGAACACCTACATCGTGGAAGTCTGAATTTTAATTTCTATAAAGCAGCTATAAGTGAATGAAAAAGGTTTTTAATCGTTGTGTGAGGGTATGAGAACCTGTTAACAAAGCATTTAGATACAAAACAGGGGAAAAAAAATCCCTTTTTCCAAGTGTCCAAGTTGTGCTATTTATTTTCTGCGTTTCAGTCAGTAATGTTAGAGTCATTTGACAATTATTGGATTGAATAATCTGAGTTAATGTTATAGAGCAAGAGAAGGAAATATTTTAAATTTTCAGGGCAATTTACATTAAAAATTAACTTTGGCTTGTCAAGAAGAAAAAGCAGAGCTCGTTTGAACATCATTTGAAAAGTGACTTTCTTAATAAATAACCACTTGATTGCTTCTCTCTAAGCAATCCACTTTTGTTCAACAGTCGTTTTATTTTTGAGTCCAAAATACCTTTTTTGCCCCCAAAGTTGGATGCCCTCTCCCAAGTAGAAGAGGATTCTCTCCTGCGTAATGACCTTCGCCCTGCCAATAAACTGGCTAAAGGAAACAAGCTATTCATGAGATTTGCTACTAAAGGTAAATGACCACCTTAGCAAGCACACTGAATTAATCGCTTGTTGTAGTTTTATCTGTTGACTAATTAATGACTCGAAGTACCCACTTCTTATTTAAAAGTGTTAATTTTTTTGCTAGTGTTAAGATTTTGCCATAGATCCACGTTTCGTGTGTCAATTAAATCCACTTTGAGCTGTATGAAAATTACTGTACTTGGAAATTGTATCTTGGGCTCAGGGCATTCCTCCCAATTCCATGGAATAGTTTTTATGATGCCTTTTTCCATAAGTAAATTCCACGTTTTATAAATATGGATATAACTTGAGATGCCAACGAGGTATTAATAAAAATTATTGCTAAATCCTCGCTTTATTTATGAAATTTAATTTGAAATTTATGAAATTAATTTATGAAATTTGAAGTGAAAATCCATATAATTTCTGGACCATGCAGGAAGGGGCACATTCATAAAGAAAAGAGAGGTGATGAGGAAGGTGAGTGGAGCCTCCAGCAGTGACAGGGGGATGTAATGCTCTGTTAAGAAACCCAGTCTCCCTGGAATTCAGTTTCTAGACACAAATAAAACTGTGGTGGTAGGAGAAATTCCAGAGGTGTCAGCAGAATTGAGTCCTTCGTGGAGGAGGGTGAATTAATGCTGATTTTAAGGCATACTCAGTCTCACTCCCTGTGGTTTTAGATGGTTATTTATTTTTATGCTATGCTGTAACTTATATTCTGAGAGGGGAAAATTGCTATAATTTGTTTTTTGCAGATGACAAAAAGGAGCTGGGAGCTGCAAGGAGAAGCCAGTATTACATGAAATATGGCAATCCAAATTATGGAGGCATGAAAGGAATCCTTAGCAATTCTTGGTGAGTGTTGGACAGAGGAGTTGGAACACTGCAGGTAATTGGACAAGCTAATCTAAAACTGTTTTAATTTGTGGATTTTCTTTCTATTCATTTAATGTAGAGGCTTCGGTGTAAATAATGTTTTTGCAGCGTGAGTGTGAATTTACTGAGAATTTTCTCATGAAAATAAAGTTTCAAAACATTCAGACCAGATCTGTGACATAAATTGGTGCCTGCTGTTAAAGTCGGTGATAATTGCATATCCTCAATCCAGGATTTAGGGCTTCAGGAATGAACCAGAATTCCTGTGACAGGAGTGTCATCCTCTCTCTGGTCTTCCAGGAAAAGAAGGTACCATTCCCGTCGAATCCATCGGGACGTGATCAAGAAGAGGACACTGATTGGGGATGATGTTGGCCTGACTCCTCCCTACAAACATCGGCACTCAGGTCACTGGTGGCACTGGGACAGCCCTGGGGGACACTGGGACGTGGAGGGCTGGGCAGGAGCTTGAGCAGTGCCTCACCAATCCCCTGGCACGTGGGGAAGTTTTCTTTAAAAAATAAACACCTCTGAATTCTGCTTTAAGAGTTTACAGGAAATTCCTGAGGCAGAAACTCCATGCTGCTCCTTGCTTCCCAAAATAGCTGCTGCTTTTTATGTGACATTTTTCTTGTACAAATTTAGGGCATGGGGACTGGAGCATCAAAGGCCAAAAGAAGGGATGAATGACTTCCTCAGACTTCTTGGCAATTTGTCACACTTGCTAAGTCAGTTCTTGAGGTCTGCGGAAAGCAATCTAGGTGGAGAACAGTAGAGATGAGAAAATTCCATTAATTAGGCTCGAATATCTTCATCTACTGCCTAAGGCAGAAAAACAACAGGTGTAAAAATCTGACATAAGTAAAGTGTGATTGGGCTGTTAAAAATACAGCCTGGATGTGTCAAATCTCATGGAAGATTTCCCGTGTTGGTCATGCAGTGCTGTCTGAAGAGATGTCTGAGTGCTGGTGATGACTAAATTGAAGTTGTTTCTATTTAAATCAGAGTCTGTGATGAGTTCTTCATAATGACACTTGTGTTCTTTCTGGCATTGCTGCTTGCAGCACTTGAAAGGAGTTTTGCAGAGCCAGCAGCTGGCACGTTAAGCCCTGTGAGCTCCATGCCTGGAATTGTGCTTAGCTCAGGCAGGAGGAACTGCACCTTCTGCAAGAGGCAGTTGTACTTGGGTGACTCTGTCCAGCTTTGTGCCTGGCCAGGCCTCTGACGTAGTGAAAACCAAGGATGTTTTGTCCTCTTGGCAGTTTTATTCCAGTTCTTGATTCCACTTAAAATATTTGGCAAAATACTCTCTCTAAGAAGAGACAGCTACTTAAAGAACTACACACTCATTTGTAGGAGATCATTAATTACAGCAAGGTGGGGGTTTTTTTTGTCTTAATTTTCAAGCTAAAATTCGGTTGATCAGAATGACTTTGTTTTGCTGCAGGCTTGGTCAATGTTCCTGAAGAGCCCATTGAGGAGGAGGAGGAGGAGGAGGAGGATCAGGATATGGATGAAGATGACAGAGTGGTGGTGGAGTACCGGGATGAGCTGCAGGCTTTCAGGCAGTCCCGGGAGCGCAGCGCTGCCAGGAGATCCAGTGCCAGCACCTCTGACTCTGATGAGATGGACTATGACCTGGAACTGAAAATGATATCCACACCCTCGCCCAAAAAAAGCATGAAGATGACCATGTATGCAGATGAGGTGGAGTCACAGCTGAAAAACATTAGGTAAAGGTTTCTTAGTCTTTAAAAGTAGCGGTGAAGAGGCATTCCTGGTTTTAGTGACAGCTGCCGAAGCTTGAAGATGAATTTGAAGCTGTTTTTCACTTCTTAATATAATTTTGTAGTAGATATTCTAACAATAAATACAGGCTTTTAATAGGAGTAACTTTTTTTTTTTAAATACAGCTTTTATGCACATCCATCTCTCCTTGCTTATTGATAAAAAGTAAACTTGAAACAGAATCAATAGAAATTTATGGAAACAACCACAATTAACTTCTTGCATTTCACAGCTAGGCCAGGGAGAAATAACTCCTATTTCTGTTTCCTCTTTGCCCCTTGCTCTTTTTCTCAGAAAGAAAAATAACCCTTAATCGTTGATGACAGAAAGGAATTTATGTTCATTATGGCCTTACTAACCAAAATTGTATATAATGTAGATTAATAAAATAACTTTACCACGTGTCCCTTCAGTAGGGTGGTTATACCCATTATAATGTCACAGGTTTTGACCCAGAGGAACAGCCTTAAGGCGGCAAACCTGCCTTGAAATGGATACTGAAATATTGATGGATTATTATGAAATTTAGGATTCTGGCTTGAACAGCTTCTAAGCAATATGTTTGCCTCTGTTTCTCAGGAGAGAAATCCTGGTATCATTATTTTCTGTCATGTAATATGCCATACAAGAAGACTTGAGAACTGTACTAGGTTTAATTTTATTTAGGGGACATCAAATCTATGATTTCTTTTAGGAATTCCATGCGAGCTGATAACGTAGCCACCAGCAACATCAAAAACCGGATTGGCAGCAAAGGATCCTTGGAGAAAGTTGCAGATGTGAGGCTCCTGTTGGAAGAGAAACGTCAGAATAACACTGGGCCCCGGCAGCCAAACAGCACTGTCAAATCAGGTGATTTTATCAGTCACTGTTGGGCAGAATTGTCTCTGAAATACATTCACTTCACATCTGTTCTCCACTGCAGATAAACTCTGCATTCACACAGGTTTTCCTCACTAAGAGATTGAGTTGGGGATTGCTTTGGGGGAAAAATCAAGCACACTTTAGTGAAAACTTTTTTAGTGATATAAAATGTTATCCCTTTTCTTTGCCTGTGCCTATTTCCCCCCACTTTGTGCTTTTTTATTTGCTCCCTCCTTGAGGCAGAGATTCTCTACCACTCAGAAACAGCACACAGGGAAGGTCGTGCACAAAATCAAATGTGAAACACTGACTACACTTACATGAAAGAATGTATTAAAGGAATCTAGATGTTTTTGCAATTGGCAGGGTTTATTTCTGAGCTTAAATTACTTTTTTCTTTGACTTAAATGTGTATAATTTTATCTGCTTCTGACATGTGTAATATTATCTGACTGGTAAGTGAAAAATACCTGTTTGTATCAATGAAATGTCAATTATGTTTGTATATTTTACCCCTCCTGCCCATTTTGGGCCTCTGACAGGTTGGTACGTGGTCCTAAAATTCCCTTTGCCTTCGTGTTTTTGTCTGTACCCCCTGTAAGATTGGGAACATCCAGCTAAGCCAGGCAAACTTCAGAATACTAAATTCACATCAAGGGTTAAGTATCAATATATTTAAGATTCTTTTTCTTTTATTCTGCCAAATACCAAGCGGTGTTAGAATTCTAAATCAAGGTATCTGTTACCTGAAAAGCATTGTTGAAGGCAGACCAATTTTCATGGAATTTTGCCTCCTGCTGGATATTTACACACTGAGGTGCTACACCAGAAGTGCAGCAAGCCATGGAATAACTTGGGTTTTTATCTTTTGGAAAGAGCGCAACTTGAAAACATTAGATGTCAAATTTATTGCCAAAAAATGAAATGAAATCTGGATAAATTGTATTGCAGAAACTGCCAGGAAATCTGAGTATGAAACACTTAAATGAAAAGACTAAAGACAAGATAAAAACAGAGAATTTGTCTAATTTTAATAGTGAATGAGCATGAACTGAGCTGGCAGAGGTAGAGTAAAAGCAGCATGATTTCTTTTTGTCATTTTAATCACTGAAAATATCCCCAGATGTGAGGCAAAGACTGGGAAAAAGGCCACACTCTCCAGAAGCCAAACCTCCAAGCAGTACCTGTGCTCCTCGTCGAGAACCGATCTCAGATGTGCACAGCAGGCTGGGAGTCCCCAAGCAAGATGTCAAAGGCCTCTACTCTGACACCAGAGAGAAGAAATCAGGTTAGTTCTGTGCAGAAAATGCTCTGCAGTTCCTTTGGAGTCTAAGAGAAATTCCAGCAGAAGGCCGTGAGCCGAGTGAAGTTGGATGACACTCAGGATGAATTAGCAAATGTTTGTTCAGAGCTTTGAAATCTGAACACACCTAGGGAGGAGCTGGGGATTTTTGTGAGCAGTGTTTTTATGGAGGTGTGCTGAAAACCAAGGACTGCCTCAAAACCGTGGGCACCAAACCCAAGTGTGAGGAATGCAGGGGCACTTCAGGTGGGAATTAAGCATCCTCTGAAAAGGGGCAACAGTGAACCAGACTTTCCTGAGCTTCCTGTAGCTTAATTTCAACCACTCTTCAAAGCATAATCACTTCCATGCCAAATATTAAGGTGGGGAGCGTGAAGGGTTTGAAGAGATGCAGTGAATTTAAGAGTTGGTTCCTTGACTTCTTCCTCTTAGAAGAAGTTTGTTTGGTTTGGGGTTTTTTAAAATGTTTGTTTTCCATCTGCCTAGGTAATTTATGGACCAGATTGGGGTCTGCTCCGAAGACACAGGAAAAGACTCCAGAGAAACCTGAAAACTCTGTGGCATCTCCAGAGGAAGATGACTCAGAGCTGCAGAGGGTTTGGGGTGCTCTCATCAAGGAAAAAGAACAGTCCAGGCAAAAAAAAAGTCGCTTGGATCATTTACCCTCCCTACAGATCGAGATCAGCCGGGAGAGCAGCTCTGGCTCAGACTCTGAATCCTGACTGGTTTCACAGCCTGGCCCTCGAGGCTGTGACTGCAGCGTGGCAGGATTCCCTTTGCCCAAAAGCTGGACACTGGCAAAGACTCCGCAGTGAAGGTTCCAGAAGTGTTTCTGTTCCTTTTCTACAAAAAGAGAAGCATAAACCACTTGAAACCTAAAGCAGTGACGTTTGTCTGGAGCCTGTGGCTGGCCCTGTGCTGGGTAGGGCATTGTCATCTATGTTTATGACAGCAAACCTGTAGTGAATTGTAGCAAAACATTTCCCCCACCCTGAGCTTTGAACTTAAAAGATGAGGCAGAAATGCTCTGTATTTTTAAGGAGACCTTTTCTGTTCTTAATATTTTCATCATGGAGGCTTTTAACAAAATGTTTTACACACTTCATCCAAAGAACAGGGCATTTCATGATCCAGATCATTGCCTTGCCCTTCTGGCTCTTACCAGCACCTTTCCTTTCCTCTTGAAGTAATAACAATAAAGCTCCCTGGGTGGGCAGCCAGCAAGGATAAAGCACGAAGGGATTGAGTATCGCATTCCCTTCCTCCAACACACTGAATGTAAATCCAAGTTACACATTTTAATACAGTTCAATTCCATGGAGTTACCCCAGTGGCACCACCAGAATCCAAGGAATCCTGCTCGTTTGTTTTGGTGATGCCACATTCTGCTGTAGCAGGGATTGAGATGTTCAAGACTGCCAAGTTGGACGTTTGACAACTGCGTAAATCCCTGAGGGTTTGGGGGTTTTTTTTTGCTGTTGTTCCATGAGGAGAGATTATATTCCTTCCATTCCACCTGGATTTTGTTCTGAAGCAATCCAACAGCTGGAAAACATTTTTATATTTGTGAGAATATTCCTTGTTGGCCACGGTGAAAGCTCTAGTGGTGTTCTCCTCTGTGCTGTTATCTATCTATATATAAGTGAAAGAGAAAAGGAAAACTTTAGGATCACTGTCTCCTGTCAATATTTTGGATGTTCTTCCTGTATAGTACACGTGGATGTGGACATGGGTGGCTTGTTGCATTCAGCTTTTTTACCTGCACATTTTCACCCCTCCCTAAGTAGGAAAAGGGTTGGATCAGTGTGCAGCTGCTATTTTTTTTCATGTTTCCTGTGGCATTTCTTTCGGTTGCCAGTAATTCTGAGTGAGGAATAATGCAGCGTGTCACATTCAGGTAAACAACAGGTAGCAAAAACATTTTAGGAGTCTGAAATTTGTTTGCGTTGTCCCTGGTCCTTGGTTCTGTCAGTCCAAACTGTCTATGAGCCTCTTTTCCCATTTCTGCTTTTTAACAAGCAAATGGTTCCTTTTTTTTTTTTTTTTTGCCACACCTATTTTTGTACTAAGTTGAAATGGGTTTGAGATTTCAGCAAGAAATCTGCAGAATTAACTTTTCTTCCTGCTTTACGGTGTGTGAGAATAGCAGCATGTAAACTGAAAGGTCCAAGGACAGGCACAGTGACTGGAGGGGCAATCTGGGGGCTGACCAGGCTTCAAGCCTTACTATTTCCTTGTTTTGTGACACTCATCCTCGGTTTTCTATTTAATTATTGAATATATAAATGTCTCATAAAAGTACTGTTGAGAGAAACGACTGCACTGTCTGATCACTGTAATAACTCCTTTTAAAAGATGTGTCGCTTTCATTAACATCCCCTCCCCAAGCTTTCCCAGAGAATCACACCCATCTCTCCAGATCCCGATAAAATTTATTTAACCCGTGTCTTTTTGCCAGTGAACCTTGGTGTTGTTACTGCTGTGAATCCATGGTGACCTTTCCTTTCCCTGAAAGGATGTGGGAGGTGGGAGTCAATCACCTCACCCACCGAGGCTCCTGGATTATTGGGAACCCTCGCATGGTGTTTCCCTGTCAATATTCCCAATTTCAGCCTGGTGACGGATGAAGTAAGGGGAGTAGAGAATCTCTTCAACTGATCTGAAAGATCGGAGCTGGTGGATGTGTGAAATCAATCCTGTTTCGGGAGAAGGCGCCCTTAACTCTGGTTCTGCCTTCCAGGTTTGAATACGCCTTAAAAACGCCCCCACGCTGGTCAGGACTGTGGGTTTTATGGTTTGGGGCAGGTTTATGTGATACTGAGCCCACAGGAGCTTAGCTGCAAGAAAAATAGAGGTTTATTGATGAAGGGACCTGTAAGGGAGGGTTTTGTAATTGAGTGTTTGCCTGGTTTTGCTTTTTTATGATGTACGGAGAAGCCTTGGAGAGTGCTGGTATCAGGAATTCTTTCCAGCTTTGGGCTTCTGTAGTTACCTGAGCAAGAACTGCTGGGATTTGGTAATTAAAAATGAGCACTGAATTTTAAGTGAATGTTTTTTCCTCAACACTTCCATCTGTATAATGGAGAGAGATTGCAAAGAGAGTTTTGTTCCAAGTCCCCATCTCTTTGTGCTCAGCTGTTCAGTCCTTAGCTCGTGTGTTCTTGACTTTTTTACTGACCTCTCAGATACCATCACTTGCAAGAATTTGATGCAGAAATGAATGTTTGATGGGGAGACACGGAGCCTGTGTATTTCACTAAAATGTTTCTATTAAAAATTGCAAGGAGAATGTTGGCTTTGGCTCTTGCTGGAGGATCTGTGCCTCGGAGGAAAAGCTGAATTTTAGGTGATTTGTTACAGGACCACACTAGTCCTTCTCGTAGGAAGTTTTTGCTGTTTGGAAAAGGTGTATTTTTGATAAATAGTTCTTCAGGCTGACCAAACACGTGGTGTTGAGGGTGAGATTTTAAAGCAAAGGTGCTTTTGTGTTTCTTTTTAAAACGACAGCTGATGCATTTAACAGGGAAAAGGAAACCAAACCACCCCTCTTTTCAGTTCAAGTTGACGCGATGTGAAAAGAATGGAACTTTTATTTAAAAACAGCTGTTCTGTTCTAAATAAAAGTGGCCTGAAATCACTCCGACCTCTCCGCTTTTCCTGAAAAACGCAAAACCCAGGGCAGGGCCGGTGCTCCCTGGGGCTGTGCCCGGCCGGGGGCGACACGAGGGTCCCTGCCCGGGGCTGTCGGCTGCCCCTGCCCTGAGGTGGTGCCTGAACGCGGCGTTTTGGGGCCGGGGGTTTCGGGCCGGGCTTTTGGGGCCGGGTTTGCGCGACCCCCGAGGCCCCGCTCCCCCCGTGCCCTCCCGGCCCACGCGGGAGGACATGGCAGCCTCGGCGCACCCCCGCCTGTGGAAAAATGGCACAGCCCGCCCCCCGCCGCGGGGTGGTACAGCCCAAGCCTTTATAAGCGGCCGCCGAGAGGTTTGGCGCCTTTTCGTCCTGCGGCCCGGGAGCTGTTGAGGTGAGAGCGGGCGGAGCCGGGCTCAGGGCCGGGATCGGGGCCTGCCGGGCGGGCAGCGGGGAGGCGCAGGCCCGGCCTGCCCTTCGAGGCGTCCGTACTCTTGAGGGGGCTGAAGCGGGGGCTCGCTCCCCCAGCTCGGCAACGGTAGCGGCCGCCGGGCCTGCCTGGGCCGCACCATTGGAGGACGGGGGGGGTGTGGGGGCGCGGCCTCGCGGCGCGTGGCGGCTGACGGCCCTTGTCCCCTCAGGCGGCCATGGAGGCGGCACCGGGACCGCGACCCCGCCGGCAGCGCCGGAACCCCGCCAGGGCTGCGGGGACGCTTCCCCGGTAAGTCAGGAGGGGCTCGGCCGGGCCGGGGCCGTGTGTGTGAGGCACCGCCGGCCATCGCTGCTGTGGGCGGGGGATCGCGCGCCGCTGGGGCACAGCCCTGCTCAGGGTTCCGTGAGGGCCGTGCAGGTAACGCTGCTGTGTGGAGTGCTCGGCATCCAGAGCCCTCCGTCTATTTATATATCTCTGTTTCAGCAATTCAGTCTCTCTTCTTGATTTTTCGATGTGCCAGACACATCGAATTAAAAATTATACCCACAGCATTGGAGTGTTTGCGATTTCAATTTGAAAATTGCCCTGTTGGTGAATGCAGTCTTGCAAGCTGCATTCTTACACTACTCTAAATTTAGATAGTCCTAAACTTTTTGATTCAAAACTATGTAGAGAAGATTGTGGACTACTATGACATGTATGATATTAATATTTCAGTGATTCATATCGACATAAACACGGGTGGAAGTACAAGCAGAGAGTTGGTCATGGGGGTCTGGTTTTGTTCGTGTTTTTCCCTGTATAAGCCTACTTTGTACTGCTGAAGAGTATTGTAGTAACACTTCTCTTGCTTTTATTCCCACAGCAGAAGGATGTCTTGAAGTAAAGAGTAAGTTAAAGTTTGTTTTCTATATACTAAAGTGTGCAAAGTTAAAAATGTTCCAGGCCTTTACTTTATGCTGATAATGTAATTGAGTTTAATAAAAACCCAGTAAAACTGATGCTGTGTACACACAAGTTAAGAGTTAAAGCTTCGTACACAGAGGGGAGATTGTACAACTCTTTAGAAAAAAGCTACAGTGTTCTAAGTGATGAGTTAGAGGAGTTAATTAATGGCTGTTGATGATGATAACCCTGAATAGGAAGTGCCGTCAGATGCGAGAACTGACGATACCCTGGTTCTGGTCTGAAATGCAGCTACACACAGGAGCTTAAACCTAGAAATTCATCCCCTGGAACTCACCAGGCAGCTTGGTCTCCACGGAAACCTCTAACCTGTCCATCTGTTCCACTCCTCTGCAGAGCCCGGGCTTTCCAGATGGATGTGACACAGCAGGACTGAGAGCAGGGGGGAGGTGGCCCTGATGGGAAGGTAAGTGATGGGTTTCAGTGCACTATATAGAAATTTATACCAGCTGAAATGTGAATTTAAAATGAGGTTTGTAGGCTGTAAGGAACTTGAGATGTGTGTTTTCACTTAATCTGTGTTACTTGAAAATTTCAGTCTGATGCTTATTTGCTGATGTATTTAGGTAGAGCTGGCAGGTCTGTGCTGCCACGTGCTGCTTGTTGGCGTCCCCCGTTGGTGTGACAGCTCTTCACAAGTCCTGTGGAAGGCGCTGAGACTGCAGAGCAGGAGAATCTTCTGGGTGAGTTTAATATTTACTGGGCTCTTAGCTGAGCGTGGTGGGTTTTGGCTGCAGTCTCAAAAATGTTTCTGCTCTAAATGTATAATTAATGAAGTTCTAGGCTAAAAAAAACCCCACTTTGACTAAAATACAGGCAGTAAATGTGTAAGAGCAGCTGTAGACAAAGAGATGAAGGTCTTGCCTCTGCCACAAATGTATCAATTTCTCTGTGATATCATGTGATGAAACTAACCCAAAATTGCTGGAATTACCGGCAGATTGACTGGTGGTGAGCAAAAGGTTTTCTGATGATATCTCACTCATTAACAAATCCATTAATGATGCTGTTGGCTGCTTACCTGACCCTGCTCCTGTGTTTCAGGTGGTGCTGCTGGAAACATCTCTGAGGCAGAAGGAGTCCAACAAAACACCTGAGCTTGAAGATTTTGTGTAGACACAACAATTTTCTGCCTGTTATGAAATGGTAATGTCTTATTACATGGACATTAAAATATTTTTTTTAAATGCTGCGTTTTGTCACTTTACTGCATTAAGGAGTGACTTTGCACCCTGCGAGAGTTTTAATAAACACATGGGGCACTCCAGTGATCTGCTGTAAAATGGTGAAGGAGATGCACACAGTGCAGTGTGTTTACTGCAGGTAATGGCAGTGGGGTTTAGTGTGCTAATTACAGTTCAAACAAGACACCAAGAGTGTAATTACTGCAGAGATGAGCCCTTAAATATTCTGACAGCCACAGCAGCAACTGCAGCTGCATTTGTAGCTTGTGTCCAGGCTTGCTAGTTGTCATTTTGATCTCAAACTTGAATTTAAAGTCTGCTGCAGGGGCAAAGTTTAGAAGTTTGGGGGAATCTTGGGAACTTAAAAATGTTTAAATGAATTAAAACTCAGCATTTGAGGCCAAAACTCCCAATTAGCTTGATTATGTCAGTATAACTGCAGGTTATTACAGTTCAGTGCTCCCAGACACGATTTCCTGACTGGAAGAAGGTGCTGGCACTTGGTGCTGCTCGTGTGGCATCACAGGGCAGTGTCCTGTCCCTCCAAAAGCACCCGGGGCTGTGCTATCTGAGGTATAAATTGCACAAAATGCAGAATTTCAGGAGTTTCTCTTTGTAGTTAGCATTCAGAAAAGCAGGTTTAGTGTTTCTCAGAGGAGTGTCCTGGTGCTATAATGTGCAGGTAAATTAATCTGGATTTTTTTTTTCTGAGAATCATCATTGTAATACATCTAGGGTTTAATAAAAACATTCAGCCTGGACGATGGAGTAGGTAAAACATGTTTGGAATTAGTTGCTTTTTATCTGAGAGGATTGAGCAGTATGAAGAACAGGTTACTCCACAGTTTAATTAAAATTTTAACGTTGCATTCTGTTCCCAGTGTTTATGAAACAAAACTATTTTTGCCTGATTTATTATAAGAGCCTGTGTAGTAGAACATGTTGACATTTATTAAAACATGCACTGGCAATAAAAATGGGTTTAAAACTCTCAGAAAGCACAAGGAATCCACCTTTTTTTAAATGTGAGTCTGCAGACCCTGGAGGTGAAAGCAGCCACATGCCCTCAGTAAACAGAAATAATGAGCAAATTGTTTAATGAGCTGTTTAATTTGCTCAAGGAAGGTTTGCTGCTACTTGTTTTATAATTCTTGCTTTCTAGTTTTAGAATTAAAACAGCAAAGCTGATCTGGGAAAACTTTTTCTCTGGGTTTATTGAGGGTGCAGTTGGTAATATCTGTTGGAGTTAACTATTAATGAGTTTCATTTTAGCATCACTTGTTTATTGTTCTAATCAAAACCAGAGTTCCTCAGCAGGGATCCTCTGAACAGGCTGGGGTTTTGCTAAGATTAATGAATGGAAAAGTGTTATTTCTGTTAGAAAATGGTGCCTTTCAAACAAAACAAACATCCTCAGCATTTTACTGTGATCTGACAGGGGAGCACAGATAATTTCATGGTCCTTGAGGGGAGGGAAATAAAACCGCTCTGTTTTGATTACATTTGGAGCACTTAAAACTTAGTGTTGGGGAATAAACAACAGACAAAAATCTGGTTTCAAAACACAATTATTTTGGATTTTCGAAAGGTTTTAAAAAGAACAGTTGGCAGGAATCCCCTGGCACTCACCAGCAGCCAACAACCACGGATAAATCTAAAAGAGATGAAAAGATTAAAGCAGAAAGAAAGTAAATATGCAGCAAAGCAAAGAATGGCCGAGTGCCAGCTTTTAGCAGTAAGAGATGGCAATGCCATGTAGTGATTTGAGAAAACGTGGAGATTATCCCCAAAACGTGTGCTGTGGCCGTGGAGCTGATGGAGAGGGGCTGGAATTGAGGAGGAGGAGGAGGAGAGGGATCGGCAGGGGCAGAGCTGCCTCGCCGCTCCCTGGCTGTGAATCACAAGCTTCACGTTTCACTTAAATGCTGGTTATCAGCCTCGTTTCGTGATTAGTACTGTAAAGCAATCATATCTGCATCGGCATTAGAACAATCACTCGTGCAGAGCCATAAATTACTGTAATTAATGCACCCCAGCTATTCATGGAGATGTAAAGAGGAGCTCGGTGGCTCCGCTTCAGCTGAGGCAGTCCGAGCTGTTTCTGCTTCGTCAGAAGGGAGGAGGGACTGCCCTGTGCATCTGAGCTTTTCAGAGTGCAGTGAATCCTCAGTGTTGACACTTCACTCCTTTTCCCCTCAGAGCACGAGGAAGAGCAGTCAATTCTCCCACTCTGCTTCGTTCCCGAGAAGTGAGGCACAAAGGAGCTGCTGTTTGCCAGCGGGGACTGACAGAGGTGGCGCTGGGGAGGTGCAAGGGAAGTGTCACAGGTTGGTTTGCTCCCAGCCATAGGACGGCCAACGCTTCGGTGGAATTTCCCAGAGGACACGGGCAGCAGCTCTTGAGCTGCTCAGAACAAAAACTCAAAATAACCACGGGCTCTTTGGCCTTTTTTAGGCTCAGAATATTGCTGGCACCCCACTGACCTTGTGCTGCCAGAGGCTGAGCACGTTTCTCGAGCTCCTGTAGGGAAGGACAAGGTTAATGCATCCTTTAATGGGCTGCTGGGACAAACATCCCCCTTTTGTCACTTGTGTGATTCAGTGCCTTCATTTAACGCTTGAAAGCAGTTCCAGCCCAGCCGTTAGGAACCGACCCTAAAACTGCTTAAGGAGGTAGGGATTGAACAGGTGGGATTTGATTTAGGGCATGAAAGGAGGACTTTTTAAAGGAATAATAAGCACTTTATGCTCCTGTGCTCTTAATTCAGAGTAACATCTGGCCTGCTTTACCTCCTGACACTTGAGCCCACAAGATGGGGCAGTGACCAAGCTCAGAGCATTTGTAATAAAGAGATTTTTGCAGCCTTGAAGATGCTTCTTTGGGGAAACGTGGTTTTACTGCTGGTTCCCTCCCTGTTGGCTAATAAGATTTGCAACTTTCATTACAATGTGTAGAATCCCCCACACGGTGAAAACGTTTCTCTTTAATTAGCTGTTAATTAATGTTTCTTAGTGTTGGACCAGCAACGGCTCCGTTTTTGATGCTGTGCAAACTCTGCAGCCCCAAAGTGTTGCTGGTCTGAGTGTGATGAGGAGCCAAAGGAGTTACACGTTATTTTTCTTTAATAAAAATAAAATTGCTACATGAAGGATGATTTGCCCTTCGTTACCTTCCCCTCCCGTGCAGCTCAGGACCTGCCAGGCTGGGCCTCCTCCAGGTGGGTTTTGAGTCAATAAACACCCTCAGCCCAGCACCCGCGGGGCACTGAAACCTGAGCAGAATGCAAATGAGAAAATCACTTAGTGGTGATGGATTTCAAATCCCTGCTGTTTTCATCCAATAGAGATGTTAAAAGTTTAATCTCCAATAATAAAGACTTTTGTTCGTTAGACTCCTGTTACTTTCTGCAAGTCAATACTTAGACCTTTATTTTCATAACAGGGTTTTTTGTTTGTAATGGATTGTGGTAAAATCATCACACAGCACAGCTGCAAGAGGAACTCTAAACAAATAATAATTGATATTTCTAAAGCTGCCTATGGCTTTCCGCTGGACTCTCCTTGGTTTTTTGTATCAATTTGAATTATTTCCCAGGTTTTTTAATTGCTTTCTTGCTTGTGCTTTCCCAGATGCTGTAGGATAGTTTCTCTAGGTTTGATTTTCTTGGGTTTTCTCGTGTTCTGTGCACATGCAAACTGCACCTTCTGATTTGTTGGTGTTGGCTGTGGGTTTGTTGGGTGCTGCTGTCACTGAGCAGAGCAATAGGTTTGAGGTTTAACAGCACATTAAAGACAAACTTCCCGCTGAGCCTGAGGTTATCAGCCATAATAAAAAATAATAAATTTTCCTGGACAGCCTAAACTTTATTAATAAACACCTGAGTTAAGATAATAGTGGTACCATTGGTAATTTGGTTATCAGAGCCCTTATCAGGCAGCAAGTGCAGCGCTGGTGCTCAGGTGATCTGTGAGGTGTTTAATGCAGCCCACAGCAGCTGAAATATCCAATATAAATGTTTTACATCTGTGCCTCCATCTGATAATCCTGGAGCAGCCCGCAGTGTTCCACATCACCTCGTTACAGATAAGAAACGAGCTCGGAGCCGTGCTGGGAGCAGGGAGAGGATTTGGTCAGTCGCTGCATGAAGCAATTTTCCTGAACTGTGTCAAATCAGGTATTTTATTCCTTTCAGCCACGGCAGTAAATAACAAACTCTTTGTGCTGAGTGAAATCCAGGGGATGCCTGCTGGGAAGATGATGGGAATTGTTTCAGGGCAGGGAGGAGCTGGGAGCTCTGAAATGCACAGCGATGGGCAGGAAGCCCCTGCACCACGGCACCTGCATTTGCATTGTATTTAATTCAATTTAATCCGCATCCAGGCACCTCCCCCGGCCTGTTTGCTGCTGTGCTTTGCAGGAGGATGCTCGGTGCTTGCAGGAGGTGAAATGAAGCTGCGGCGTCAGGGCCAGGCTGTTCAGAAATGCAAACCAGGGGCTGCATCGAGGGTGAGGATTTCAAAGGTGCTGCTTTTGTGCTTCAAAAAGCCCTTTGGAGATGACAGCAACAACGTGGTGTCACTTGGCAACAGGTCAGGGGCTAAAGCTGAGGAGAAAGAAGGGTTTGCGGGGAGAGAACAGGGCTGGGGAATCACCAACACCAAAAGGGTTTGAAGAATGGATGTACCAGGGTGAAGGGACAGCTCTGCTCCGGTGGCTGCCCCTGCCCTGGGTGGCTTTTGGTGAAGTTGAGCCCATTTTGGGGGTTTGGCACAGAAAAAGGGCAATATTTGCATTTCAGCCCTTGGCTCTGCTGTTCCAGAGCCCGTGGTGGAGGGGAGCTGTGAGCCTGCAGGAAAGCACAGCTCCCCCCAGAGTGCTTGGGAAAATACCGAGCCTTGGAATGCAGAACTGCACAAGCAGGTGGGTACAGGGAAGGTGAAATAACCCAAAAGGGGAACGGTGAAGTTCTCCTTTTGGGAAGTGATGTGTGAAGGCACACAGCCCCAGGCAGAGGCCTTTTATTTTGTAGGGTTGAAGCCTGTCCACAGCAGGGATCTTCTGCCTGTTTCTCCACATGCAGAACTCCCCAGGAGTGGAATCCTGTGGGATCAGCAGTCAGAGCCCTGGGGCAGCAGGTAGCAGAGCGTGATGCACAGATTGATTCCTCACTGCCTTATTTTTCATGTCTAGAAAAGCTGGAATTGCAGGTCTTACCTGGAGTGAGTTACAAGACAAGGAGCAGCTGCCAAAGGGAAGCTCATTCCTGCTGGATTTTCCACATCTGTTGTAGCCCATGTCCCATAGTTTTCCATACATCCCTGGGTCTCTGTATGTCTATTCCAGGCATCTGGGCCTATAGGAAGATGCTTTGAGGTTTTAATAATGTCGATTGTGTTTAGGATGGCTGTGACTGCTGCTTGCAAAATCCTGATCACAAAGCACCTCCCTGAAGCCTCGCCCAGACCCAGAGGAGCCCTGCTTTTCCCTGGGGAAGGACCGAGCTGACAGCCCAGGGAGAGCCAGCAACGAAGTGATTTTACAGCCCACACCTTGAAAATCCAGTGATAAATGCACAGCCCAGACCTTCGGTGCGTTGTATATTGATATTTCTCTCTTTTGTAAACCTCAACTCTATTTGTCCTTCCAGTAACGGCTCCCTGAGAGCTGCCACGTGCCCCGGGCTCACTGAAGGCTGGGATTGCTCATCCCAAGAGGCTGGAGGCAAACCAGCCCTCCCTGAAGGAGGCCCCACAGGTTTATTTTCTCCTCAGACTCAGTTAATAAGACAGCAAAGATGGCCCAGAAGCCACAGGATCAATAAGCTATTAGGAGCCAAGAAAACTCCGCAAACTGCACACATAATTAAAGGCTGTGGTGAACAGGTTGCATCTTTTCTGACTCTATTAAATCAGGTCTTCAATTTTATGCAAAACCATAAACCGAGCTGAAGGTAAAACCAGCTGTGTCTGTGCATATTTACAGAGGGGGACGTAAAAAATGCACACCCAGAACTGCCAGAAGGGACTGGAAACAAAGCACCCCCAATTCCCCGTCCAGCAGGGGTGAGGGAGCCATGGGCTTATGGAGCTGTCATGTGAGGAGATGACAATTTATTCCTAAATACCTTTCCTGCAGCGCCAGCTTGGGCTCCAGGATTCCCCCTGGCCTCTGCAGTGAGCAGAGCTCTCGTGTTCGTCCTTGTGAACAAACCCCGATCCCAGATTCTGTGGAAACACAGATCCCAGAATGGTTTGGGTCGGAGGGGACCTTCAGGCCCCTTTCTTTCCAGAGTTCTGCCGTGGGCAGGGACACCTCCCTCTAGTCCAGGTTGTTCCAACTCCCGTCCAGCGTAAATCCATCCATTCCTTCATGGTGATGTCCCTGGAGCTGAGACCTGCCCTAGGAAGTGCAGCATGGCTGGAGGCAGCCGGGGCACTGGCAGGGATGGATCTGCCCTTCAGAATTCCACCTTAAAGACATTTAATAGAGCTTGAAAGCTCCTCTCCTCGTGCTCTGGTGGAAATCATCCTGCTGGTGGAAATCATCCCCCCGGCAGAGAAAACTCCACTGCCCCTGGAGCACAGGAGAAGTGGGACCACAGGATGACATCCCTGTACCAGAGAGGTCGGGAGGAGATTTCGTCTGTTGCTCGCCAAGGAACATTTCACTGCAGAGCTTGGGGCAGCTGTTTTTGCCCCTTTCTCCTAAGCTTTGAGACGTGAATTCTGCTAATAAGGTCAATTAGTTTCCTTGGCAATAGCAGATCCCAGCTAATGGAGCAGGAGAGGCTTTGTGTTTCCAGGACGTGAGTGCTCCTGAGCATGAGCTCACAAACCTCCTGGTGCTGCTGAAACCGGGGGTGATGAACCACAGGGAAAGGTTTCTGCCCCTCTCCAAAGGCATTTTTAGTGGGATAACCCAGCGTGGTGGCACTGGGGCAGCCCCTGGCCACTGCTGCATCCCGTGGTGTCCCCTTAATCCTTTTGGTCACTTTTTGGCTTTTCC
>VYZQ01063627.1:794-50616 GCA_013400655.1 Mystacornis crossleyi
GGGCGCGGGGCTGCCCCGCGCCGCGCACAAAGGCGGCGGGGGCGGCGCTGGGGAAGGGGCCCCGCGGCGGGGCGGCGATCGGGGGGACGGGGCTGTGCTGTGCCGGTCGGCAGCGCGCTGGCCCTGCCTGTCCCGGGGGTGTTTTTGGATTCCCCGTTGATGACGATTGTTGAAGCCCTTGAGCGGCGCACCCGGACTGGCCCGGGGCCCATCACTCTCGTGCCCCCCGCCGTGCAAGCAGCCGGGCTTATACCGGGCGGGGAAATCGATGTTTGGCACATGGCGAGGGCAGGGTTGGAGGAAAGATCAGCGCCGCTGCCGGGACTGTGCTGCGGGGAGCAGTGCGCAGTCGGGGGCATCTCTGCAGGTCTGAAATGTGGGAGACACACTGCGGTCACTTGGGGCGCGGGCAGGAGCCGCGGCAGCGTGAAGGCACAGACCGCGATGTGGCACATCGCATACACGGTGATGTTCGAGCGGCTAAAACTCGCCTCCCCCCAGAGACACTTTAAGTAGCTCGCTCGCTACCGAGCTATTGCCAGTGTATTATCTGCGCCTTCCTCCCATCGTGTCCACAGCAGCAGCCCGACATTCGAAAATAATCCCAATAGGGCTTTCCCGTTCCCTTCCTCCCTTTGCTCAGTGGGCAACTATTCCAATGTAACTCAAGTCGAAGGCTGTATGACTTGCAATACCTCCCGTCAGGTTTTTGAAATTCTTGCTATATTCTGGGGAGGGGGTGAATAGGCATACAGTGGCCGCCAGCAGTGGCCATTTTTGCATGTCTGAAGCCCCACTGCACAAACAGAATGGAGGTCCTGTTGGCTCTCCCGAAATGCATAGTCCAGAAAAAACGATGAAGGCTGAATGGGGGATTTACTGTATCACTGGAATTGAATAACAAAGGGTGCTCCTGGAGAGGAGAAGAACCCTGCCCTGTTCTCCAGACATTCGGTAATTAAGGCTCTCTGTCGTGTGTGCAAATGTTCTCATACTTGTCCAAAGGTTAATTCTGCCATTCTGAGCTGAACCAGGCATGGAACTCCCACCAGCTGTCTTCCTTCTCTGCAGCATGCTCCCACCCTTTCCACCTTACATGTTAATTGAGCTCCAAAACTCCATTAGTAGTAAGACAACTCCAGCATTTATTTCTAGCTGTCAGAGGTGGCAAGGGTTAATAAAAGACATCCGTGTTTCTTAGATAGCTACAGATAAAATTTGGACCATGCTATTTAGGCCACTTTCTTTCTCCCAGCAGTACTGTCCCACATTCAAACTAATTAATAGCAAAATCTATGCTGTGTAACGACTGTAGGAGTGGGATGATGTTTAGAAATTGTACATCCTTAAAAATGTCGATTCCTGATGTCCTCATTTACTGAGGTTCATTCAGTTCTGTCAAGAACTCTCTTCTCAGAGGACCATAGCTCAAAAATGATATGCACAAACACCTTTTTCCATCTTCTGTTGAAGTCTCATTCCTTGAATATTGTCTTTATAGTTTTAAGCCACAGATTTTTCTCTTCAGATCTACATCAGTGATTAAAATTATTAACTTCTTTTTAGCACAAAACCTATTTATATTCAGCCCTAAATAGCAGTATTGTTTCTTTGTTCATCCTAAAAAGACTGAACACTGGATCTTTAGATCAGAACAAGTATTATACATGCTCTTTCTCACAGAAAATGAATGTGAATTTCTGACTAGTCTTGGGAAGCCTGCTTGGCTTTCTGCCTGTCCTTCAGACCTGGGGACACATCACACAATCCAGGAGAGGTAATTAAGATGTATCATCAGTTGGTCGAAATTCCACCTATTGGGGTCTGCATTTGAAATATTAAGGAAACACTTCTCAAACTGATAAACACTATCTCTAATAACCTAGAAGATTGTTCTAGGAGACAGACTAGTGTATACAGGAAAGGTTTGTACATGTATGTAATAGATTGTTTCAGACCAACTAGCACAGAAGGAAAAACAGACATATTTCTGGATTAACAAGCTTGCTTTTTCTTTTTTTTCTTTTTTTTTTCTTTTTTTTGGTGGTTCTGAAGCAGTAACTATCTAAATGCAGTAATTAGCTAAAAGCTAAATGCAGCTTAAGAAAAACTGTTCAGCTGTTATCAGTGGGACCAGCTCAGAAAGAAAAAGTGCAAATGGGATGGGGGTGGTATTGTGGGGAGAACCAGGGCTGGGAGTTGGTAAGTTCAGAAAAGTTCCTAGGACTTGCTCATTTTAACTGTTTGATGATTTTTCACATAACAATCCTGTGTGGAAAGAATCTTCCCAGAAGCACTTGTCCTACATTTCAAACACCCCAAACCACAAAACTCATCATTAGAGCATAATCCTCTGTGGCCCAAAACACCTGATCAGTTTAAACCGTGCCTGAGCAAGATATGCAAGATGTGTTGATGCCCTTCCACTTCTACAGCAATGAACACCCCCTGCCATCAAATCACCAGCATACCCTGGTCTGACATTTGATGTTCCAGGGCTGCACTTCATCCAATGCACAGCTGCATTCCTTGTAGTTCTACTGCTGAAAACGACCACTCAGCTCCAGCATGAACTCCCAGAGGTCATCTTCACAGACCAAACAAGCCACTGTGCTGTTTGTGAGGAAGTTTTTCTCACAAAACAGGCATTCTCCCTCTCCTTACAGACCTGATCCTTAAGGAAAACTACAGAACTTGGCCCACAGAAGTGCACATGGGAACTAGGTTTCCTAACTCTGTCCAAAACCGTGAACTCAGTAGAGGTGCTGGTCTGAGAGTACATTATAATTTTCTTCTGTTTCCACACGCAGCACTCCCCCTCTTACTTACCCCTCTCCAAATCAAGAGACTGTAAGGTAATTGTCTCTCCTTTTTGTTTAGCTAATAAATGCCATTTTCTCCCATCATTTACATCATCAATGTCCTCTCTATCCTAAAGCTACCATCTTCTTCCTTTCAGAGCTGGCTTAACTAATAAATATCTTAACAAATGGTAAGCAATTGCTCTTAACTGAAAAGTGATTCTAACCCACAGAAGAGTGTGACCAAAAGTCTCTTATTTTTCGACCTATATGTCTTGGTCTAACAAAATACACTGCTTCTTCATGCAGCCCCAGTACTGTGCATCATATCCACAGGACACTATTCATGTGTGTCTCATGATTCCTTAGGTATCCACCATAGGAGGCAGTTGGAGAGAGCAGACTGGACAGGATGCCATCTTTTCTCAGGTCAATGTGACAGTAATCATGTTCTTATGAAGATACACAGTGCATTTTTTAAAGCACAGACACTCTTCCCCCTTGCTATGGAAAGATAATCTTCCACTCTAAAAGAAACAAAAATTTGGGAATGAAATAATAATAAAAAGGGATTTCAGCTTTTACTTCAAAACAATATGCTGATGTTACTTGGTATAGTAGCCATTAGGAGAAATTAGGACTCTGGCAAGTAGGCAGAGTATGAGATTTGTCCTCTTACACTCTTTATGTACCAATTCTATCCTTAGAGTGCTGGTTTGTGCTCATTTTCCTTGTTATGGGAGATGGAGGATTGTCTGAAAAAAACCCGAAGTTATGTAAATTTAATTTTGGAAAGAAACAAAGCAAAAAAGTCATCACAGTATTTTCTTGTTTTCCTCTATGTGACTGGCAGAAATAGGATGAGTGAATGCTTCCATTCCACAGAACTTAGGGAAAACTTGTTTTCCTAGAGGAAATTATTCAGCTTTATCTCATAGACCTAAGTTACATACAGAGAATCCAAATATAAGCACAAACGTGTATCTAGTAAGGCTGGTGAGCACCCAAATGAATAAAATGTAAAACCCACATGACAACATAAGTGTATGTTTGTCCACCAAATTCAAGCAAAAGTTACGCTTAAATAGTGAGATTTTTAGCTGATTTGAGGTTTCATTATTTACATGTCAAATAGGGTGTTAAAAGTAAGATCATCATAATTCAGTGGGATAATTTAAAAGTTGATTTTTTTCTCATGTTGAGCATGCATCTTGGCTGATAAGAACAATTAATATTTTTTGTGTGCAGAGCAATTAGTTCTGTATGGAAAGAAAGGATTTTTGAGATTTGGGTAGAGAGAGGGATTGAAATATGTAATCTGTACTGGGCAACAATGTGTATATGAAATTATTGAAGTTTCTTGGAAGCGTCCAAATGAGACAGTACAGGTTCACGTCTCAAGTGGATCTCATTTCAGCTCTGAGTACTGGCAGTACACATCATATCCTCACAATGCACAGGCAGGGATACTTGCTGAAGAATCAGTACGAAGATTGCAAATGCAGTGAAATGAAGGAGAATCAGTACAAAGACTGTAAATGCAGTGAAATGAAGGACAGATGATTACAGTGTCATACATCCCAAATTGTAAGATGAGATAAGGTACGTCCTTATGTTGCCATATTAAAACTACCATATATTTTGGGTGATAGAATCCTTAACCCAGATAATACACTCTCCTTAAAGTAAGGTATTTGACCCTAAAAGTTGACAGTGGAGTCTACAAACCAAAATTCTGGTGAGAAAGTACCTGGACAAGACTCCCAAGCAGTTTTTATAGTTGCATAGTAAGATATTTTTCAGTTTGCAACATGCCAATGACATAGCCATCTGCCCCAGGGCCATGGGCATAGCGTCTCACAGACCTAGTCTTGCCAGAAGAACAAAACCCTTAAAATTTAAAAGCCTGCCTTGGACATTTCTTGGAACATCTAGAAGACTCTTGGAAGTATGCCTGTGCTGACAAAAATAACAAACACATGCAGTGACTGGCAAAGAAGATCAGTAGGAGCTGAATACAAACCTTAGGGATGGTGCAGTCAGCAGCCAGAATACTTTCTGCAGCAAAGAGTCTCAAGGCTGTACAACCACGTGCTCAGAAAGTCATCTCAGTGCAGAGGCAGATGTTATTAACAAGCATTTGACAAGATACCAAGTAATTCTCTGACCATCGGGTGGCCCAGGTCAGCTTACCCTCAAATTCATCCCATGTGCCTTTATTATGCCTTTAATTATTGGCTGTATTAGTTTGCAATTGTCAATTTAGGTTAAAAATTGTACTTTTATTTGTATTTGGGCATTGTGGGAACAAGAGAACTAGAGTTTATTCCTGCTGAGTGATAGCTATTATAACATGAGTATTCTACTAGGTAGCATGGGCTAGGAATAAAGAGAAATTTTTGGCCAGCATTGGTGTAAGTCAGCCCCCCATTACAAGGATTTTATGTTTTAAAGAGACATGAGAAGAAGTGGTGTGCACAGTCAAAGCAGACTACAAAGAGTCTTTTCCTCCCAATACTCCCAGCATTTTTTCCTTAATGCTGTTTATTCCAGATAGATGGAGTATGTGGAGATTTGATTTGGTTTTCTTTTCTGTTCAGAAGAAATGTAGATGATCCCTTGCAAATTAAAGCCGTATGTTGCCTGCCTTCCTTGACATGTTCTGCACTGGGGTGAGAGGCGCAGGGGCTGCAGCCCGGCTGCTGCTGCCAGAAGTTTTCCAGAGAACAAGAAAAAGTCACAACTCTTAAAAGGGCAATTGCAGATCACAGCTCATTTTGTTCAGAGAATGCGAACATTTTTACTCTCTTTTTATTTCCCTTTCTTGAGCAAGTTCTTCTACAGTTACATACAGTGCCTGAAAACACAGACTCTCTCTTGTTCTTCAGACACAGAGAGGCTGATTTAAGGGCCTAAGATGGCAATCCTTACTCCCAGGAGTAGACCTGCTGATTTCACAGATGCAAAGGAAAGGAGTAGAGCTTCACAAGGCTGTGATGCAAGGAGAAATTATGTGATGAGCTCTTACTTCTGGCCTCATGCTGCTCTTGCTGTGCTTCAAGTACATTCCTTTTAAAGAAATGACTCCCCATTTCCACTGATGTAAATGAGATTCAGGTCATATTTGCTGCATTACTATTTCAAGATACACAAATTGAAAAGGGGTGTGTGTGTGAGGTGGGGAGATAGAGTGGAGGAAAGTTGTTTTTCTATGTCTTTTAGGTGTGTGTGTATTTTCCATGAATGTTATTTAGAGAGTGAGCAGGATGAGATCAGAGCAGGAGTAATTCTCAGCCTGCATCTGCCTTTTTCAGTGGAATGTGGCTTGGTGCATGTTAAAGGACAATCTTGACTTTCCCTTTAGAAGAAATGTTTTGGGCTTTTGCTTTTCTTTGTAAAGATAGCTTTAAATATTTAACTAGTGTAAACAGAGGCAGAATGCCCAGCAAGACTGAAAGGAATGTGCCACAAGGATCTGCTTGTAAGCACTTCTACCCTAAATACATTCTTCATCATACGGGAGGGGTCAGCTGTATTTTGAAAGAAACTGGTTTTGGAAATTTCAGACTTTTTGTGTGAAAATACAGGAGTAGTGTTGCAGACCTTCCTCCAGTTCTGCAGCTGACTTCTAGTTAGCATTTCCCCTTTGATCCTGGCTGCACAGCAACTGCTCAACACTGCAGCACCCTGATATCCCAGATAAAGCATCCTTAGCCTGATCCCACAGTCTTCAAGGAGGAGAAAAAGGTGCACTTCATAAAAATCTTGAAGTTCACAGCAGGGAATGTTACCTCCAGGATGATGACATTTAATTTCCTATTGTCACAGGTAGTTATTTTGTATTGCTCAAATATGCAACCACAACATTTAGCCCAACTGCAAATTATTCAAGTCTCTCCTTCCCTAGTATCCCTGTCAGAACATTAACCTATCCCATGACAGTGGGTGCATCTGGACTCTGCTTCTGGATCTTGTGACATCTCTGTTTTCATGGGTGACTAATAAGATTGCATCTTGCCATCTCCAGGGATGATGATTGTAATTCTGTATACTTTCACATGGTATTGCTGACATTAAGAAAAGTATCTGAGGGTTCCCAGCACTGAAGACCAGGAGGACAAGCCATGTTACCTCAGTGTCCCAGGTCTTCTGTTCCCCTCAGCTGTCCACGTGCTGAATAGAGAGCCTATAAAAGTTTGCTTCCTTATCTTAAAGTGCCGTAGTAGCCTGATCCCAGTCATGTCAGGGATGGCTGGTCTCAGCAGCCACAGCCCACTACAGCTGTATCCCACTGCAGTAACACCTCAGCCTCAAGCCTGCTCAGCAGGAATGAGCCCATATCCAGGAGACACAGCTACTGCAACATCTGGCTGACTGAATCTGTAACATCCAGAAGATTCTGGCATGCTTATGTATTTCTGTATTTTCAGATGGAAACACCTCCTTTTCCCACATCGACTCTCAGTGTTAGTCACATCACTGGAAACAAGGTTCAATCACGCCCATCCGTACATATTCTACCTGGAAAGTGAGAGACACAAGGACTTCATGATCATTCTTCAATTTTCTGAGCTCTTTAATTCATGAGGAAGTATATGCATAAAAATATGAACATGGATTACAAAGCATTAGGAAAGGATGGAAAGGGAAAAGACGGAATATCTAACTTCTGGCTCTTACGTGTTGTTATCAGTTAATGTTGAAATCATTCTTAAAACTCAGGAAGTACTTTGCTGATGGTGATTCTTTTGGACATTGCTCCTCTGCCATTTATTATAGCTACACAGATATAGTCTAGCTATTAGGATAACTATTAGTTAATTAGTACTTCTGCAAAGCCATTGCCTTTTATATTCCTGTTTATGTACTTTTTTACAATTATGTAACTTCTTTGAATACATCATGACTTTTTAAAACTGCAGACTGATTTAAATATTTCCTTAAAAATCTTCACTGTGCCTACACTTACATTCTTCCAAGTACATATGTGATGGCAATTCAGAGTTGAAGTCTGGGTCCTCCTTTTAGCAGAGAAGGGCTAGGAGCAGCTCATCCTACACTTTGTCCACACTGCTGCCATAGCAAGCAAAAGCATTCACCAAACTACTTTGGGAGGCACTTTTCCCTCCTTCTCACAAATAATGTGTTTGTGACTTCATAGTGGCAGCCGGCCTGCCATAGAAATGAGGCTGCCATGAAACCACAGCCTTGAACTCACATCTCTGGGATATGTCAGTTAGCATTGCTCGAACATTAAAAAATGTGACAGGACCGTGTTCCCACACATTGTGTTCAGTAGCAGCAAGCTTAAAGATGCTTCAAATCATACGAAGCCTAATTGTGAGCCAGTGTTGCACTCTGAGTACCAAGGACAGGCACTAATTGGTTTTTGCCATGTCTGCTATGCCATTTATATTACCTTTTTTTTTTGATTCACAATGCATAGCACTAGGGATATGGGACTTAAGGGCTTGTCTTATTTGGGGAAAAAAATGCCAATATTAAACTAATGCCTTGTGTAGACACTCTTATTTCAGTTTAAAAGTGCCTTTCCATAGCATTAGCAAGTTGATTGCTTGCTGACATAAGCTTAATCAATATGAGGCACTCAGCCTGGTATAAATTTATCTCCATGATGGGGTTGCACCAATTTTTCTATGTGCCTTTGAGAAACCATTTAGTTAAATCAGTTGTTTCTTCAAATTGGCAAGTTCTCACTCACTGAAGATTTGTAGTACAACAGTGTGGCCAACTTAAAAATGAATCACTTCAGTAAAATGTAAAGAACTCTTTGCCTTTGTACGGTGCTACCCATTAGAGCTCTGAAAGCTGCAAATATCAAAAAACTTAGAGCAGTTTTGCACCTATGTTCTTAATCCCCATTTTCTAAATGCAGGAACTTAAATGTAGAGAAACGAAATGTGTTTCCAAGGTCAAAAAAAGAGTATGTGGTAAAGTGGTTTCAGAAACAGATCAATGACTTTGAATATCCCTGGTCCCAGCATCCTTTAGGCACCTTATATGTAAGAAGTGCTGGTACCTATGCTTTCTGGTAATCAGCCCTTTGGAATCAGATTGCCAGGGCTGGACAATGCATGCCAGAATAACTAGTCTGTAATCTCTCATTTGAGTTTTGTAAATAAAAGACTGACTTCTTCTTCTTGAATGAAGATCTGCCCTTGTAATTTTATCACCACCTTAATAAATATTTATTTCTAGTGGTATCCTCCTTTAACTATAAACATAAGACATTCTAATCTCAAATTCTGAGACAAAAAGGATATTCTACCACTTGTTATGGCTACGCCAAATATATTTTTTGAAAGGATAAACATTTCAAATCTTACACTGCAAGCAGAGCTTTTTAGGCTGGGAAGTGGACCACAATGAGAGTATTGATGCAGTACTATCACCCATTTCTGGAAAAGTGGTTGTGGTCCAAACGACCGCTCTGTCTGCTCTGTGTTTAAACAAGGATATTAGTGTGAAGCCCTGTAAGTGATGGGTCTGGTCACAAACAAAATCACACATTAGCTCTGTTGGGAAAATATGACAATGTCAGGTCCGATGAGCTTGAATCGATCTCCTCAGATCAGGCAGATGGAACAAATAATGCTATGGTATGACTGAAAGGTAACTGCATGTAAAATAGACCGCAGCTGGTGTTCTCACCATGGAGTGCTTGCTTACTTATATCATTGTTGAGTGATGCTGCTAAAAGTTACTGAAACTTGAAACACAATGAAAATGCTTTCTAAGGCATGAAAAAAAAATTCCATCCTTTCTCATATATCTCAGATTTATACCCTGGATTCTATTATCTGGAATTCAGTTATACCAGTGATTTGCCAAAAGCGTGGATACTTACAACATATTAAGCTAGAAAGACCTTAGTTGTGCAGTACAAATGCTGTCTACAATTAAGGCAATTAAAAATAGAAGCTTGGGGCAGAAGCACTTAAAAAATATTTGCAGACCTATCAAAGGTCTTTCTGCACCCCTGTTCCCAGAGTACCTGAGCATCTCAGCACCTCAAAATCTCTAATGTGCTTGTTCTTAAAGATAAAAGTACTGCTTTGTCTTTGTTTTGGAGAGGGAAATCTAAGGCAGAGAGAGATTACAATGACCTGTTCAAAGTCAGGTAAGAAGTCTGATAGGAAAGGGAATTTAACCTAAAGCTGGCACTCACATTCTTTTTTCCTGAGGCCTGTTTTGCCTCCCTGGAAAGCTTTGGGGGGCTGTGAATCAGAGTTGTTTTAAGCCCCTGGAGGGAGGTGGTCCTACACCTTACCCACTCCTGTTGTTTCTCCCACAGCAGCGCCTGCAGGGCAGTGGAGAGAGGCAGAGCAATGTGCTGGCCCAGCTGAAAGCTTACCAGCAAAGCCCACTGTAGTTCCAGTTGCAGCAATTCCCTTCTCCAGCCCTTGTCATGGCCGCAGGGGTGTTACTGCCAGCAGGGGTGAAAGGGAAGGAAGGCGTGAGCTAAAACACGGGAGAGGAGGGAATGGTTCCTGTCAGCAACAGCCCAGCTTTAACAGGCATGAAGCAATCGTGAAACTGCAGCTCAAACTGCACCTTTCCAAAGAAAATTTATTCATTAGTTATTCTGACTTGAAATAAAAAATCTAGTCATAGCTGGACCAGCCTCTGAGGTGGCAAATATGGGGAGAAATCCCTGTTGTTTTGTTCCTTCCAGTACTGCAAAGGGAAATTGAGGGGCCTGGGAGTAGAAAAGACCTTGAGTCACCTTGATGTTGACTCATTCCCTAAATAGAAGGGCAGCAGGACCTGAGGCCATCATTCAACACCTCGCCCCTGCTATGTATGGCAGGACTGTTGACAACAGATTTGTTTAACATCGCAGTATTAGTCCATGACCAAGCTATCACCTTAAACTCTCTCATAGCAGCATACAAGCTTCTTAATATCTATTCTCTTATCTGTAAAGGAATCAAGATGACAGATGAATGTTCTGACTATGCATGTTTGTATTTATGTATTTACTTAACTTGCTTCATTGCCAGTTTCCTCTCCCTGCCTCCCTTTTATGCTCTACTATCTCTCAGCATGCCATTGCCAATAGTAATTTAAATTACACATCAGACAATGCAAGCAGCTCACATGTTACCAGCTGATATGAAGGGAAACTCCAAGTCCAGTGGTGCACAACACTCTTGCCATCTCTACCAGTGTGGGTTGCCGAGCACCACTTTTGAAGGGGCTGTACCCCTCTGCTGCTGTGAGGAGACAGCTGCGTGGCACTGAAAAATTCTGGACTGAGCATATGGACGTAATTTAATTAACCAGATAACCTGTGCTGCATCTACTGTATCTCTCAGTGCCACTACTCACATTGTAGAGCAGCTCTCTTCATGGGAGAAGAAGGAGCCCTTGGTAAAGATGAAATGGTGCAAAGGGAGACACAAACTCTGCCCCTTTAATGTTGTGGATAGGAGAGTCCTAACTACTTCTCAACAAGCCTAATCAATGAAGTTGACAACGTGCCACTGTCAATGGGTATTTGTCATATTGTGCAGCAAATCCTCAATGAATACATACATTAAAAAAAAGGCCTCGATAAAAGAAATTTGATCAGAGGCAGATGGTCAACAAAGATGATCACCAACCTGAAAACTCAGGTGTAGGTTGAGAATTTGAATCTTCAGGATTCAAAGCTACACTACATTGTAAAATATTTAGAGTAACTATTGGACAAGAACTTAGATATGGAATTGTTCAATTAAAAACAAGATTGAAAACTCCCAACATTTTAACTTTGCTGATTAGTGTTGGGTGCCAAGCCAGACAGAGATTTGTCTGGGATTTGAAGGGGAAGTTTCATAGATACACGGCCTTTAGCTTGTGTCCAAATATTTCCTCAAATATTGTGTCCTCCTCTTCCTCTGGCCTGTGTATAGACAGTGGCACTTGGGCTGCTTCTGACTGCACATGAAAATGAGATTTCCTTCAGCATGTACCTTGCTTTTAAAAGGATTTTCTCCCACTTTTTCCCATTTTTCTAGACCTCAACAGTCCAAGAGACTCAGATGATCTTTTAGAAGCAAGAAGACAAACCATGGGGAGGGTTATTTACTACAGCGCTCGTGATAACTGCTTTTTGACTGAGGTACTGCACATGACACCTAAAATCAGCAAGAATATCTTGCAAAAGAACCTACCAGCCTAATCCACAAATTCTCTCTGCATGTACAGAGCCGTTAGTGCACTACTTTTGTTTTTTCTTTAAAAATTCTCTTTCTCTCTTTTCTTAAAGCAGTAAAGAACCAAGGAACTCACAACCTCATACTTATGCTAACAACTTTTAGCCCAAGGAACATAACCTGCCTTTATATTTTATCAAGATAAATTCCAGACATAACTTGTTTTCCCAGACCCAGCTCTTGGCCTGTATTCCTTACAAGTGGATAATCACCCAATAAAAATAAATACAAATGTCACCCTACCAAATTAATATCTGACATTGCTCATAGCTGACATTGTTCAGAGACCCCTTTTGCATCAGCAGGAGACAGCCATGACTTTCTCACTGCTGCTCCCTGACCAATTCTATGCTGCCCATGTAGCATCTGCCTCTGAGTTCATTATGCATAGCTTTCTCATGTTGCTGTAGAGTAATGATAAAGAAATGGGGGGTGTGGACATTCCAGAATTTATCCTATCTTATAACAAGAGTCATTATAATACAGATTGTCAGTGTCCACCATTACTGCTTATTTCCATGCCATGCTGGAGGAGAAGAGAGATACTAAGTTGAAGGTCAGAGTCTTTAAACAATGAAGAAATGTCTCCTGCAGGTACTTGGTTTATAATTGCCCAGGGTAGAGCTGCTTTTATGAGGTTTGTTGTCATAGTAAAGTTCCCAAGAAAAACAGGGATTTTCTTTTTGGTTGGTTGGCTAGATTTTTTTGTCCTGGCATCTGTCTACTATCAGTGGACGCCCACAGCTGTAGCCAGGAGTATGCTTTCACTTCTGGCCTCTGATGTGAACAGCTTTTGCTCCGGCCCTGGGGAGCTGCTGGGCAGACAAAGCAGTAGGGAGCAGGCAGCACCCCAGGTAATAAAATGTCCAGTTTCCATTCTGATGTATGGGAAATTTTAAAAGCTTTGATGTCTGAAGGCATATGCACTCCAGCAGAGAAAACTTCACATCTCATCTCTCCCTAGCCAGGAGTAGATCTTTTCTATTATCTCACAAGCAGCCGGATAACACAACACACAAAAACTGGAGCTATCACCATATCAGATCATGAACCAGCTTTCCTGAATGTTGTTATTAAGGCAATTCTTAAGCGAGATAAAAATTGGTAGTTTAATAAGTCTCTTTAGAAGTATGCTAAGTATACCCGAAATAAGGCTCAATGCAATTAATTTGACTAAACAATTCAGAAGAAAATATATTAATGTGAAAAGCATAATGGAGGAATTACCACATGAATTCTCTAATTGCCTAGATTCTAAAACACATAAGGGTATCAGGGACCTGGCAGACACCAGAATCCATAATTTCCACTATCATATGTTTTGCAGTAGAAAGTAGAATTAAGTAAACACATTCTTTGCTATTTAATTAAAGGAATGTACACTGTTATAGTTAATAGCCTTGATAGTGAACCAGAAAGCACAGCTCTGTTAACACACTCAGCTAAGAAAGTGCAACCATTTCCTCCAGGGAATATACTGTGGAACTTGATCCCCTTGGTACTGAGCAGGTAGAATATGCTCTCTTACAGAGCCACCCCGTATTCAGCCAGCAGTGGAGGCAGAATATGTCCTCTCATTTATTCTTCACCTCACAGTTCTGCTGTGCTCATGCACGGGCAACAGCTGGAGTTTGAACTGCCCTGGGCAGAAGGTGCCCAGTTCTGAGCAGGGGCAGCAGTACCATGAGACTGAGCACGCTGGAGCTTTGCCGTGGTTTGGCTCAGAAAGCATGGCTGTTTCACTGGTTTTGGGCAATTGGGGAGAGCAAGTAAAAGAAGTCAAGGAGAATTAATAAAAACATGGTGATTATCTGAAAAGCTCTTGAAGTGAGCATCTCCCTGGAGTTGTATGCCCAGGACTGCAGACAATGGTGTTTCCTTTTTTCCTGTGTATGACCACAAGACAAGTATAGAGTTGCAGCCTGTAGAATACAAAATCTTTTACAGTTTCATACCCCTGTTTCCTGTGTACTTTTCTACAAGCAAAGAATGAGCAGATGCCACAGATCAGCAGCTGCACAGTAACCTGTAACCTGTTATGCTCTGGTAGCTGACCTGGACACGCAGTTTCTCCATCCAGTTTCAATTAAGGTTAGAAGCAGTGAGGAGAAGAGAGAGCATTTTAGCTGTGTACATCCAGTGCCATGCTGTCTTGCTTTTTGGAACACCGGCAGAGGGACAGAAGCATCAGCTATGGAAGTCACAATGGCAGGAGAGGCAACATATGCAGCAAGCTCCTTTCCAAACAGGTGCTGCTAAATCATGGAGATCCACTGAGCAGATTTGATGACCTATGTTGGCTTTCAGGTTTCATACAACTGCCGGCTGCAACCAAGAATTTTCAATCTGGCTGCATAACGTTGCATATTAATGCACATGGGATGGTTTTCGGAAGCTGTGTCCTCTCCCGTGAAAATGGAAACTTGGGCTTTAGGGACCACTTTGAAGAAATCAGACTTCAAAAAAATAGCATAAATATGGCTATATTAGCTGTGCATACAGCTGTGATAAGCTGGCCTTGGTCCAATAATCCTGATCATGTGTTTTTAAAAGTACAAAATACATTTGCATCACTGACTTGAAAGGTCCTGGAAGCTATGCTGATTGTTTATTGGTTCTACTTATGTTCGCAAAGAAAAGTGAGAAGAACAGCAAAGTGGTGAGAAATGAGATAGCTGCAGGAACAGAAAGTATAATGGTTGAGCTGTTGAAAGTTGTCAGTGCAAGTGCCAGCAAAGAGGCCAAAACAGATGTTCATACATAAAGGAACATGAGGTTGCAGGTAATCAGGTAAAGGCAATACCTCTACCAGCTTCAGGGAAAGGAAGATCCTGCTCATCCAACTAACTACAGAGACCTTAGTCACTGGTGGAAAAAAATAATCCTGAACATATTTACCAACAGATTAAGGCTAGTTTCAGAGGAAGAAGATGGCCAGAAACGGTGTGACTTCACAGCAGACGCAGGCTTTATTGATCAAATTATCACTCCTGACAACTGATGGGAGGGAAGTAATAAAAATGGGTTAAAACTTTTGGAGGAAAACAACTGGCTTTAGTGGATACAATATAGAGGGTGTGGATATATGGAGTTTCAGGTAACTGTAATTATAAAAGGTGTGTGTTGAGATTCCTGTAGTGCAGTAAGAAATATCAAGCAATTAGCTAAGTCCAAGTTTGATTTAGGAGCAGGGGACATGGAATCACGCTCATTTTCAATTGTGAAGATGCATGTTGCTGTGAGATGCCCTGGAGGGCATAATTTTGAAAGATCCATAGCAAAGCTTTTCAGTAAATATAAATGATATGTGATCACTGGCAAATAGGTCTGATTTAATGAACGCATTTTTTGCCACATTGGAAAACTGGTTTTATAGACTTGAACTTAAAACTAGTTCCAAGAAGATCAGATGGCTGCATCTTGGAGAAGGAAGAGTACATACTATGCTGACATGTAACATAAGGGAAGCTACACAGAAGTCTAGTCCTCATGTAGTTACATCAACATCAGCATCAGTTAGTTCAGCATCAGTGGTTCAGTAAAGATGAATTAAAACAGTAATATACTGTTGCAGTGGGGTGGCTGCAACCTTTCCCTGGGAGACAGCCTTGGCCCGTGGAAGAATCAAGGAGACGATATTTGATAGATGTTTCCAGATTTTATTCCCCCTTGCCGCACATGGCCGGAGCCCGGCAGGGACTCCGACAGCGACTGCCCCCAGAACAGGTCTGGAACAATCCCCCCGGGGTCCCGTGAACACTCCCTTAAGTACAGGATTCCCGCGGGCTACATTCAAACTGACCAGTAGGGGACAGGATTTTGGGTACACCTGACCAAGGGAACAGGGACAGAGAAACCCCGTGTCCCACGCATCCACTCATGCCCATCCCCCCCACGGGGGGCACCTCTTCAATATACCTTAGTCAGAAATGCTGCACAGTAGATGATGAGATTATGGATCAATAAGGATAATACATCTACAATCCATATGGGGTTTTTTTTCAAATTTATTATTACTTCATGAACTGAGAACAGCTCCAGTAAATGAGATAAAACTGTGAAAAAGACTGGAGACAGCTCTTTGAAATACTGCAGTGAGAAATGGAAAACATTTTAAAATATCAGAGACTGAGTCAGGAAATCAAGGCAAAGGATTGACTTTAATTAAAAAGGTTATAAGGATGATGATACACCAGGCCATACCAGTACATAAGGAAAAACAATATGCATTCACGGCCAAAAAGCTAATATCAAGTTCACGACTAGATATTGCGTTAAATTAAGCTTTGTCTAATAGTGGAATAATCCCTGAACAGGAAAGACCAGCAATGGCGTAGTGTTTCCCAGATCTGCAAGGACACTCTAGAAAGCCAGAGAATAAAAGGACCATTTATCTGTTTTGGATTATAATTAAAAATGCCTAAGTTTTCTACAGCCCTAAAATTTATCTATCTGGCTACAGAAATAGTCATAAACAATCATCACCATTAAAAACTTGTTAGAATGATCCACAAATCCAGAAGTTTTTTCAAAGGAGTCAGTGCAGATTCACTTACCTATGTATTTAGCACACGTGAACATACAACACACACATTTGCACAGTAAGAAGAGAGAACAGATAAATCAAATACACAAAAACTGCAGAAATATGATGTGCTTGCCAAGACCCAGACACAAGTCTTCACAGGAGTCTGTTTGTAAGCCAATTCATATTTGAATAATTGAAATGACATCTAATGGAAATTAAATATATACAATAAAATAAATGTGTGGATTCATCTTTATGACAAAAGTATTAATAATACAAAGGTACAATATTGAGATTGTCTAGGAAAACATCTTGTCCTAGAAAATGTAAGAGCTTTGTGTTCAAAGGATTTAGAAAATAAACTCCCCTTCTGTGGAGCCCTGCCCCCTGGGATTTGGCATAAGAAAGAAAAGAGAATTTCTAAGAATATCAGGTTTTCTTTGCTGGTGTATTTTTTACTTTGTTCTGAATGGAAACAACTTGAGCTCAAAAGGTAAATTTCATTGACTGTAGATTTTACTAAGTGTGAGTTTAGCACTGAAAGCAAAAGAAAACGAAGGATGTACTAAATATGACTGCATTTTACAACCCCTTTCTTCTTCTTCTTCTTTTGATAAGCACTTAATAGAAGTCTCTTCCGTGAAAGCTGCCAATTCTTATTTTTACCATATGTACAGATTGAGAATGTCAGAGGAAATGTGTATGGCAAATTAGGGTGAACTCTGTGGCCTGAATGTTAAATGAGAGGGCAAATTATGCAGGATTTGTCTACCATTTCAGTGCTTTCATTTGTGATGTCTTTGGGCAGGGCACCTTTATAAGACTCTCCTGAAGATATTATCATAATGGAATGTTTTGCATAATGGAAAACACAGTCACCTCAGATCTTCTTTTGCATGACAAACCCTTGATTAGAAAAATAATAGGATGGAAATGGAATTTCTGTTTATACAGACAGGCATCAGAGCCAAGGAGAATGGAAGCTGACCTCAACACACTGGAGAACTGACATAGGCAGATGCAAAACCTCTCTCTTTACAGTAAATTTAGCCTGGAAATAGACTGAGAAACAAGCGGGAGTCATATAAAAGTCTTCCTACAGTGAAAAGTTCCTTATTCATGAGAAAAGTATCTTTGATATGCAAAGGATAGCACATATTTTCAGATGACTCATAGCTCTTGTTACACTGTAAGGTCCACATTACACCCCTGTGAAAACAAGAATGTTTTGATATTTGACAAAATGGTAAATGTTTTAAATTTTCTATTACACATCTGATTCAGCTTTGGCAGTTTATAGTCCTTAGGTCCATTGATGTACAGTTAGAAAACAGAATGAATATACTGCCTTAAATCAGCATAGCCAACCATGTACATAATTAGGAGCTGGATTATTATTTTCAGAATTGAATACAGCTATGCTCCCATACTCATCTGAATTAATGGACACATCTGCATACGTGTTTATAGGATTGCTGCTGATGTTCACGTGTCATTAGACATGTAAACTTGCTGGTTTTATTTAGTTAGTAAGTATTAATTACAAAGTTTATTCTGCAAACAGAAACACAAGAGAAAAGTCTCAAAAATGTACAATAATTTGAAAGACTGTACCTTCAGGAAAATTGTAAAATCAAAAAGTAGATTTTACTAACCCTTTCCTTCTTATCTAAGAATGTAATGTGCTATTACATGACTGGACTTAACGTATGTTCAACTTGGAAGACAATATTATTTCATTACTGCCAGTGATCCTGGGAACACAAAACAGTATTGTTCTCTGCCAAGATCATATTGCACACAGGTTTGATTTTGGATGATAAGAATTTTGGATGATAGGAATTCCAACACAGCTGGTTTACAGAAGACCCCAGTTAAACTGCTTTAAATGACTAGTCTAAAATATGGTACCTGTGAAGATAGTGTTGTGATAGTGGGAGTTCTACATGCTGGGAGAGTGTAAGTGCTAATTACAAATGTGCTTATGCTTATTTCTATGTCTGCCCTGAATTAAAGAACATTGGCCAGTCCTGATGTTTGTTATAGTCTGAGAAAAGAATCAGTATATTGCTCTGAGGCACCACATCTCAGTGTGATAAGGATAAAATCTTAGCCTGTCTTTGGTTTTCTGATAGCCATTTCCTCTCTGTCTTCCTCACTGTGATTTGTTGAGATGATCTTAATCTGATCCAAAGGCTCTGAACACTCAGAATTGCCATTAAAATCAGCAAGGATGGGTGTACCCGGTGTACCCAGCATCTCTCAGGATCAAGCTTATCATTTTTAGCTTTAAATATCTGTATGATTAGAGTTACATGTGTCAGCTTTAAGATAATGTATGATTTCATTGTGGTCAAAGATCTTGAAAAAGGAAAGCATGGCTGATCTCTGCACAGTGTCTGTTCATGTTTATTATCTTAACAGTAAACTCACAGCTGATTGCAGTTTGGCCTTTATCAGTTCTTCCTTCTAGCAACATACAAAATCATTTCAACTTGTTCAGGAACAGATCCATCTTAAGATGCAGCTTTACAAAGAATTGACAGATAATACTAACCTTTATTTTTCAGCAAAAGTAATTTTTGATGTAAAAAATGACACATAAGTGGCCACAACATTCAGTATACATATATGAACAATGGCTAATAAAATCCAGGAATTCAGCTTTTCAATGCCTGAAGAAGCAGACTTAATACCTGGCTTGAGATTTCTTCACCTCGATTAGAGTGAGCTGTAAATAGACCGTTGATTAGAAGACTAAAAAGACAACCCAATTTAATTATCATACATAAAATGCCTACCAGAATCCTCCACCTGAATAGTGGTATAGTTACTTTCTTTGAGGAATATTTTGCAATATATTAGAGAATGAATCTCCCCTTTTCTTCAACAGCAAGAACATGCCAGCCAGACAACCCCCTGCTAGCAGTCTAAACCCAAAAGTACATGTTCCCAAATGCTGCTTAATTCACCTTCTTTAAAGTGCTAGCAGTAAGTCCTGCACTGAGGCTGCATACTTAAGGTCTGTATTTGTTGCCCCACTCTGCTTTCCATTAATCGATTACTGACTCAAGGCTGCACTTAATCCATTAGGACAATAGTTACTTTTGTAAAAAAAAAAAACAAACCAAAAATAATTTATAAAAAAATATTCTGAAGTAAGAATCTGAGTTGCAGTAGTGTCTGCTCAGCCTGTGCTCTGAGACAGCTAGAGCATGCCCCCAGGATTATTCCCATAAAACAAACCAAAGCCAGACTCTGTAATGACACTTGCAAATGCAGCAGTCATTTTTTCTACTCTCCCCACTTCCAGTAAGCTCATCATGAATGTCTTTTAGCCAGCCTCAATTTTGGTGTCTCCTCTATCTAACCCAGTGAGAAACACACAAACAAATCCCGTAAGGAAGGGCAGGAAGTTGTGAGAGCTGTTACATGGTTATTGTTACTAGGGAAACCACTTCCTTAGTATTCATGTGTTCAGCAGATCTGTCTGGCTGTGTCTTGGAGTCCCAGGCAATATTATGAAATAAATGGCAACTAGGAAAATAAACCCAAACCAGCACAAAATACACTGTAAGTGTCTGTGATACTTAAAATTAAAATCTTGTTCTGGTAAATCAAATCTAAGCAGAAATATCTCCCATAATATGCTTTTATAACAAGGGGGTGTGTGTTTGGACAAGTATGCTATATTCTATTCCTCTTTTCCTGAACATTAATAATGTTCTGTAAAAGCAATCAGTACTGACAGTCTAGAGTTAAAATTCTAAGCCCAAGCAGCTACATTTTTCGGCTGCCGACCTTAGCTCCAATTTCATGAGCAGTATCTTCATCCAAGCAAAGGATGTGTATAGCTAGTACTTTGCTTTGAAAACTAGATTGTAGTGTTGGGACTCCTCTCTAAGAACAGACCATCCATGCTCCTCCTTTATGGGACAATGTTTTTGTTTGTTGGCTTTTTTAAGATGCAGCTTGTTTCTGAGTTCAGTCACAAAATCGTGTGACTTACAAAACAATCAGTAGAAGTATCTCAAGCAGTAGCCATGCCTCTTAATGTTCCCTGTATCCCTTTTGGCATAGTTTAAACAAGCAGCAACTTTCCCAGGATCAGTCAGAAATCTGGGGCTGGAAGGGCTCTCAAGAAATCAGCTGTGCTAAGCAGGTTGTGATATATCTGGTTTATACAAAGACGCTCACCACCAGTTCCTTAATATCCACAGTGACTGGGATTCAACGCATGATTCATTCTCATCTTCAGTAGGAATTCCAGCTGATTAATTGATTTTGCCTCTTATCCATCTTGCTGAAAATCTCAGCTGAGTGACAAAGCCTAAGGAGGATACACACACCTTCCACAGAGGACTTCCAGCCTCAAGCTGTCAGTTCCAGTGCTGTCTGCATTGCAAAACCAGCTCAGTGTTACTGCTCTCCCTGATGGACTCCAGGCACAGAGCTGGTTTGCTCATTCACCAGAGGTGTAGGTCTGGCACTTCAGAAAGTTATTGTTCCTGAGGATCTGGATAACCCCAAGCCCAGCCAGAAACAGCCATCTCAGTCGGTTTGTTCTTGCTTTAGAGTGGAATGACTTGCAGTGGGGAGATACGGTGTGCAGCATAACTGAGTATTGCAAAGTTCACTTGCTGCTAGAGAAGGACTTTTCTGAACAGATATTTCAGAAGACAACATACATGCACAAATGTGACCAGGTACAGGCAAGACTGCAGGAAGGATAGTGGTACCTGGTCTTCTGAAGAAATGGAGGTGAGGAAAACAGCAGAGAATGAAGTGAAAATACTTTATTGCAGAGTAACCTTCTGATACAAAGCACAAGTGATTAACAACTATTTGGGCCTCGCTGAAGCAGGCTTACAAATAGGGTTGTGCAAAACTCAACCTATAAATTGAGATAAAAGGTAACACAGCAGATGGATAAAAAAGAAGATCTTTTTGACTACAAAAATAACTATTATTAAAGATACACAAGTGTTTAAAGGCTTGCTTGCTTTTAGTCCCAGTTTTATTTATACATCTTGGGGCTAACTAAAGCAAAAATACTCTTGCTTTACAACAGATAGAGCAAACAGATAGAGAACCAGGACTGCAGGATTTAGAAATATCCCTGCCATGAAGACCTGCAACACAGGAAAATGGGAATATCAAAGTAGAGAATTAGAGTTCAAATACACATGAGTGGCAGCTCATTTTCCTCTCAGCATGTTTGTGTCTTTGCATGATCCCCAGCCTGATTCCTAGTCTACGGTATGATATAGGCTTGTGCTATCCACAGGGTGACCATATAAAACAGTTAATTAGAGACCACTAAAAAGAGACTTTGGCAATTAGAAATATCCAGCACAAACCAATAGAAAGATTCTGCTCATTAAGTATATCCACTGATGGCACTAAATAAAGAGGCACATGAGAGCTACAGCTGGGAAATACAGGGAACTAGAGTTCATACAGGAAAAAGCTGTTGGAGAAATACAAAAAACTCCCACTGATGTCCCAAATTAAAGATGATCTAATAAATATGAAACTCAATTGCAGGTTTCTTTCAAGAGCACAGCACTATGTTGCACAAGAAGCAGCTTGTATAGTTGAGATATCTGAATGTAAAGGACAAGGAGTCAGTGTCCAAGCCAAGCAGTGTGTTTAGTAGGACTGGGTATGGAATTTGGCACTGAGGGACAGGCATGCTCTAGTCAGTTTGCTATGGCTCCTCCTGGCCATTTCACCTAAGCTGCTGTCTCATGGGGCACTAGAAAGGCATTCAGTGTCCCCTGACAGGTCCCTGACAGGCTCAGGATGTACTTTGGTTGGACACTGTTGAGAGCTGGAAGACTACTTAGAGGAGGTATTTCTATGGGCTTTTTCTATTCACACATCTTTCCTCAGATACGGCAGCCAGGTTTGGGGTTGGAGGACTGAAGAACTTTTGCGCTGAGAATTAAGGCCATTTTGATGAGGCAGGAGACAGCCACGGTGCACATTAAGCCCTGGAAGGTGTTGAGTGCTCTCCACACCCACATGGGCTTGGTCTCTTGAGACCCCCATGCAGTGGGCAGCTGAGTTCTTGGGGGCATTCACAGGAGCATAGCTGCCCTGCTGGGTCTCCATGTGGCAAAGGTACCCCACACAGGGAAGCTGCCACTTCACTTTTTCAGAGGAACCTGCAGTGACAGAGGAACAGCTAAAAACAGTGACACAAGGAGAGCCCACATGTGGGGTGGTTCAGAAAAAGTGGCAGCATTGGGAGTGAGGCAGAAAACCTGCTCATTTGTCAGATGAGGAGCGCAGGCAGCAGAGCTGGAAACACTTCCTGTGGTTCTCTGAAGCTGTGGATGTTGAGAGGGCAAGGGCCAATCACCCATCTCTCTCATGCTTTGAGGTGTGCAAGTTGGAAAAGCAGACAGATGGCCCCCTCCCAGCTGAGTTCACACTTTCAGTGGGAGCTTTAATAAGAAGCCAGGTTTGCAGGAGAGAAGAGGATGGGGATCCACACGGCAGCCCAGATTTACATGTGAAAATCCTCCAGCAGGATGCGACATCTCAGCGTGGGTGGAGAGCACCAGGGTACAAGCAAGCAGTACAGTTTCACTGCTTCATGGCTCAAAATATCCCCAAGATGTGTACTCATAAGGCCTACATTTTGAAGATGAAGATCTGCCTCTGGCCCAGCTCTACTTTCAGCATTCTGAGGTGGAATGCACACCAGCTAAGAAGTCCACGAATGGATATTGATAGTTGCGGGGTGCCGTTCGATTCCAGGATGGCTTGCCTGTGACAGGCCAGGAGGGAAATCAATGCTGATGACAGCATTTTCAGCCAGGAACTGCCCAGAAGTCAAGCCTGTCAAAAAGCCATTTGCACACTCCAAGTGAAAACAAAGTAGCTGCGGCTTTTAGCAACACTGCTCAGAGATCAATTGTTACATTTTCCACAGATTATAGAGTGAATGAAATGTTTGCCAGAGTAGAATATATATAGACAACAGCTGTTTGATGAAGGTTTTGGAAGGGGAAGACCGAAGAAGTCACATTGCTTTAGAGCCTGAGGTATTTATCATGAAAACCAGTTTGCTGGAAAAGGCAGTGCAACTGCACGGCTAGTATGTCCACCCATCCCTGTGAAGCAGGCTGTGGCTCAGCGATGGAGCAGGTATCTTACATGCTCCTAAAGCAGAAGACAAGGAGGGTGAACTAACAGCAGAGCTCAAGCCAGAGCTGAGCACAGACTGTGCAAGAAATCACTTAGTCACAGAAAAATGCAAACACTTGTAACATCAAGTCCAATTTAGTCAACAGTTTCACCTGAAATAAAATGTAGAAGGGATTATTTTGGTGGTTTTGCAATAGCTTTTTGCTTTGATTTTTCATGGAAGACTTACTGTCTTGAAAACAATTTCTGAAACAACAGAAAATGGAAAAGAGTATCGTATGCCACTCTAACTACATCTTGTGATAACGCATTGTTCACAGGTATTTAAAGGCTGGCTCAATGGTTGCTTTATAGTGAAAGTTTATTCTTTCTCTTTAAGTCCGTCTCAGTCCGTGGGCAAAAGCCCGAGAGTTACAGCAAAGGTTCAGTTACAGCAAAGGTTCGTTTCAGAGCATTGGCAGTAACAGCGTAACAGCAGATAACAGCAGCAGCAGCAGCAACAGCGCCAGCACAGGATGACAAAGGCCAGCGTTCTGACCCCACCACTAACACATTTTATTTCTCAATTACCCAATGGAAATTAACACGACTTTCATGACCACCTATTCTAACCTATCCAAGCTGGATTCTGATTTACAATGATGGTCGTAACTTTTATGTAAAATCTGTGCAAATAGTTTTGCTTATATGCACATGGTTTTATCTTGTTTTTATGCTGGCATACTAAACTATAGTAGCTATGTTTTGGTTTTGTCTAGAACAGAGCTAACTTTGCAACAGGCGAGATTAAGGTGTTCTTACTGAGTCTAAGGACTTCTGAAGTTGCTCTGCTGCAGCCTGCTTTTTATGCTTAAGGCACTTAGAATATATTTCTACTTACTGAACTGAAGCTTACACTCTTCATTCAGCCTGTGTGACTCTATGTGCTTTGTTCTCTATGTGCTTTCCAGTATCAAGGCCTGAGTGTAAGAGGCCTAAGGGAATAGGAGCAGGGGCAGGCATTCCAACATTGTGAGACTGGAGGCAAATATCCACTCCTTTTCCTACCTTATTTCAAGCTGGGTCTTGGAATCATGGGCATCCTTCACAACGATGCTGATTCTAGGTGGGACATGTTCCATTTTGTTGCTTTGAAGATACTTGGAAGCAGAGAGTGGAAAATTCAGATGAGTACTTTGGACACCAACCCAAACCATAATCATCACCTGTTTTCTTACTCAGTGAACATTCATGCATTACTTGAGGTTGGACACATCAGCATCCAAGAGAGGCTCCTTTGTATCACCTATAGCAGCCACAGTGAATTTTCTTCACCACAAATACCAGTAGTACTTCAAGTGGCCGGGAGCTCTACATCTCTCAGTACACAGGGAGCAGGGCAGGGCTGGTGGCAGAGCAGGGACATGAGGCAGTGCCCACCAACTCAGCTTCTGCTGTTTTACCTGTCTCACCCCACGGCGTACAGGTTGCTCAGCAGCCTTGAATCCACCAGAACTACTTTCTCAGGCAACATCCATTGCAGGAGTTTCACTTGATCTGACTGTGTGGCATGTTTTGGACAGCTTGGCATTTAGAACATTTTTTCTGAGAGGAAAATCTGGGGATTATGGAGCAGTTGGAATCTCTTACCTAAAAAGTCAAAGTTTGCACCACCGGGTGCAAAAGGGAATATGCCCTCCTCAGTTTTGTGAATATTGCTCCAGTCATCCAGCATGCGTTTATTTTTACATTGCTTTCATGCCCTTTAGAAATGTCCCAGAACAATATGAAATACTTATTCAGCCTGTAAAAAAACCTTCCTTATCTGACAAACAGCCTGAAAAACGCTAGTTTCATGTATATCCAAAAATATTTTTCCCTTTTTCTTTAAAACATTGCCAGCACAGTTTTCCTCCAAATAGAGCCAGTCATTCATGCAGGTGTGGTTAAAATAAGAAGCATTGGTACTTCTTTGCTGCGAACATTAGTCTGGTTGCTCAGCATTCTAGTTCCAAAAGCTGTTTCCCACAGTAAAACTGTTGCCCAGCTGTATTGGGTCTGGCTGAGATGGAGCCTATTTTCCCCACAGCAGCCCTCAGAGTGCTCTGCTCTGTATCAGTAGCTAGCGAGGTGTTGATGAACACACTCGTGTGCTGGCAACTGCAGAGCAGTGCTCGCCCAGCATCCGTGCTGCCTCTCCAACTATAACTGCCCCCTATAGTGGGCTGAGAGTGGGCAAGAAGCTGGGAAGGGACACAGTCAGGACAGCTGACCCCAACTGACCAAAGGGATATTCCATACCATATGGCGTCTGCTCAGCAATAAAAGCCACGAGAAAGGAGGAGAAATGGGGGGCATTTGCCATTACAGTGTTTGTCTTCCAGAGCAACTGCGAGGCGCACTGAAGCCCTGCATCCTGGGAAGTGTCTAGACACTGACGGGAAGTAGAGAATAAATCTTTTGTTTTCCTTTGCTTCTGTGCATGGCCTTTGTTTTTACTATATTAAACTGTCTTTCTCTTGACCCATGAGTTTTTTCCATATAATTTTCTCCCTCCCAGTGCTGCTGAGGAGGGGAGTGATAGGGCAGTGTGGTGAGCAACTGGCATCTCCTGAACGTCAAGCCACCAGTCCTTTTTAACAACCAACATGGGGCACCCTCTTTGCAGTAAACACTGTGCCTTCGCTACACTTAAAGACCAAATTCTGATTAAACTCCCATTTCAGTAGGATCAGAATAGGTCCAAACCACTAAATTTTCTCTCTCTCAGACTCCCACAGTGCCTGGTTCGGAGATGCAGGGAGGCAGCATGTTAGGCCCTTACAGCCAAAGCATGCTAGGCTTCTTTACACTCAAAGGGAGAATTCAGCAAACCGAGAAGATTAGTGTGCCAGGTGAGGCCACAGCAGAAAGCACCCTGCAGACCTGCCTGTTTTTTTCCTTACACCAGATGAAAGAATCTTCTTCATTTGTCATCAAGCTGAATAGCATTTAGTCCACTGATGCTTTAAACTTTCACGGAAAGCTTGGGAGTGATGTCACACAGCATTTGCAAGATCCAGAGGATTGGATCTGAGCTCAGGTATGGGTGCCTTTGCAGCAGGATTCTCAAGGACAAACATCATACTGAAGCTGCTGCTGCAAATGTTTCTAAGTAGGATGTAATGTAACTAATGTAACTCTGGAAAAAACCCACTCTTTTTCAATATAAAAATACAAGAAAATATGTGTGCACAATCGTCTCATTCCCCAGAGTGTTATGCACATAATCAAAGGAGAATCACTGTGGACTTCGTGACACGGAGGAATAGAGTGCTCTTCCTTTATGAATGAAGCACATGTAGCTGAGCAAGTACCATTTCCATGGGTAAAGGCAGTACACTGCTTTTAAGGAGAAAATAAATGGATGGCCTCTTCTCTGTAGAAAACAGGGGTACACAGATCAGGCTATTCTCACAGCCAGTGTTCAACATTATACTTAAGAGCAGTATTAGAATAAAAAGCACCTAATTTAACTTGAGCTGATTTAAAATGCATCTTGGTGCGTCTCAGCTATTGTCTAATCCTTTTGTTTGAGATGTTCTACATTAGTCAGCCACTTTTGATTCATGTGCTAACAATCCCCCTTAAGGCAGGTAATTCACAGACAATGTTCACGATGTGCAAAGTGGCACTCCAGTTCCCACAGACAAAAGTCAGTAAACTTTAAATCCCAGAGCCCCTAAACTTATTTTGCATAAATTGCCCTCACAGGAGGGGAGCGGAGATCTGTTTATATGTATCTCCTGTATCAACTTAGAATTCAAATCAATTTTTCAGAACAGTGGGAATGCTGATTAGAGACAAATCACAGCAGAAAGCAAAGGCTGCAACCAATTTTGAGTACAAACAAAATAAAATGTGAATGACTTCACTTTAACCTCTATGTCCTACTTCAGCGTCTTTTCCATTAAGGGTTTCTTAGCACAACAATTAACAGAATGGAGATAAATTTGTGTTAAATAATGAGCTCCTATAGACGGCATTTTTTTTCCTTTGGTACTGAAGTTACGCATGATAGCATTTACTCCTGTAATGAGAATAGGTTTTAAGCCTAGTAGCTGTTGATTTTGCCAAGACAGCAAATGAGATCTTTATGCTAATGAAAGTTAAGATTTCACTCTTTCCACTATGATGCAGTTTCTGGCCTCAGAAGATCTTGAGATAGTGTGCTGTTTCAAATGATGTAATAACCGAGCATAAAGAAGAGTTTGGATTCCTTTTTCTGAACTGCAGTACTTAGACAATTACATTCCTTTTTCCCAGAAATGCATATATTTGTATTCATAGTAGACAAAAAAACCTGTCATCACCTCAAGGTAAAAAAAAACCTAACTGTGAAACAATGGTACCAGTAAAATCTGTAAGTATGTTAGAACCAAATGTCAATTTCTCAATTAGTAAACCATGTAGCTGTGAAAACGTATATAATTAATAAATTATAAGGCTATCAAGGTTGACTTCTTGCTTGCATAAGTCATCAACATTCACAAAGTGGAATCTAGACACAGCTCCAATCTGCGTTTAAACTGCTGTGTCTATCTTAGCAAGCCACCCTGGACAAGGTCCTAATGGTACTGAAATCAATGCAAAGAGACCAAAAAAAAAAAAAATTTGATTATTTCAGGGTTGCCAGGATTCCAACTGATTTCAAACCAGTCTAAAACCAGATCTCCTCTGCCTAAATTCTGGGATGATCTATTAAGTCATTATTTTCTCAGTGGTAGTCTAAATTTACCAAGTGCCTCCTCTGACCAGTGAAGCTTGTTATCCCCTCTTGCTAGGTTTCATTGTAATGATGATCAGTAATTCATTCTATCATGGGAAAATGTTTTCTAGAAACTCTTCATTCTAAACTAAGAGCATGAACATCGAAATATGGTGTCTAAACTGAAAAACGGTAATATCTGGGGATGGCAGTTTGGAGAGTTTCATGACAGAAGCCCCTGGAGTCTGAAACCAAAATAGTCAATGATTTCTGGCATCTGCAGTGTCCCATAGCTGAACACACAGGAGAATTGCATTGGCTTCTGGCTCTATGGTGAAAAAACAAAAATCCCTAAGGTCTCCAGGCCCACAGTCATTCAAATGGAATCCTGTCACTGAGCTGAGAAACCTGAGCTCCTGGCAATCCACAGGTGAAGGAAGTTAATTGAAAGATAAGTCTTTCTCTCCTGATAAATCAGTGGGTTTCAAAGCTGCTGAATAACCTCGCTTTGTTGGGAAAAACTTCCAACCAGCTCTAATTAAACAGTCCCAGATTAAGTTAAGAAAAGCCATTTAATTGAAAGAAGGTGCAGGGAGAGCTCTGGGAGATTTGTGTAAGTGCCAAGGGACACCTCAAAAGAATGAAGTGTGTGTGCTGCTACAAACCCATTTTCTTTGTTGGGACAGTGTAGTACAGAGGTATGAAAGAAAAATAATCAGTGTGAATTTCTCCATTTTTCCCTTGCATCGCATCCTGCAGACAGGAACAGTGCAGGCTGATCCTCTGTTAATCAGTTGTTTAGGTGATTATTACCAGAGAACAGAAGAGATCATATGTGTGGAAAATAAACCAGGCAAAGATTGAAGAGAGATTAAACAGCACATTTTCTTTCTCTTTGTAGTAAATGTCCACGTTAAAAATAAAAAATGCGAAAAAAAAAATCCACCTAAGGCCATTTCTCTAAGTCAGGCTCCAGAGATATCTTTAGAAGAACTTGGTTGCATTTTTTTCTCGCTCTGTATTGAAGAAATTAATAAAAGATCAGCATCTGGAGCAAGTATGAGTTTGATACTGTGTTTTACTGATGACGAACTCCAATTCCATCGTCAGGTATTCACATACCAGTCCAAAGCCCGGCTGCTGCACCAGCTGCTGCATGGATCTATCTGAGAGCAGATCAGGGATCTAAGGCAATACAGTAAACAAGATTGAAGGTGTTGCACATGAACTGATGGATATAGCCAGGTGCCTTCAGATGTGCTCACATGGTGGAACAGGCTGCCCAGAAAAGTTGTGACTGCTCCATCCCTGGAAGTGTTCAAGGAGAGGTTGGATGGGGCTTTGAACCACCTGGTTTAGTGGAAGGTGTCCCTGCCCACGGCCAGGGGACGATCTCTAAGGCCCCTTCCAACGTAGGCATTCTATGATTCTGTGAAACCCTGCAGGGGACAGCGTTTGGATGGCTATGGGAAAGAGGCGAGGTTGGGCTTGGGTCCCCCGTGGCCCCAGGGACGGCGGGATGCCGGCGGGCAGGAGCAGTGCTGAGGGCCAGGCTGTGGCAGCTCGGGACGCCGTGCGGGAGCGAGGGTCCTGGCTCGTCCCAGCACCCGGCACGCACTCCGCCCGACAGCCGGGAACCGTGGGTGAGAGCGGGGACGAGACCCCCCCATTCACAGCGGAGTGTCCTACAACCTTCGGGAAATCTCAGTGAGAAGCCTGACCCTCCCCGACCCCGGCTCTCACGGCGGCACGGCTCCTCCGCCGCGCCAACCCAGCGGCGGCCGCACCCTGCCCAGCTCGGCATTTCACGCTCCTCCCGCTCCGCGGCGGACACTTCGGAGCTGTTTTTCCCTCACGTTGGCGCCAGAGTTCCCCGTTTCCCAGCGGGCGCCGACACAGCGCGGCCCTTCCCGGCCCCGTTCCCGGCCCTTCCCACCCTGCGCCGGCGGTCCCTGCACGTGGGGGCCCCTGGCGCTCCCTCGGCCGCCGGGCGGAACCGGGCACCGGCGGGACGGAGCTTCACCCTCCGTGGCACTGCCCGCGAACGGCGCTTCGGGCTGTGGCCCTGCCCTCCCACCGGCCCTCCTGCCCACGGCCCGTGAGCCGCCGTGTCCGCGGCGCCTGTGGGGAACGGAAAGTTGTGTGCGCACACCGGGCATCTCAGTGGTGTCAGCACAGCCAGCGCACCTGAATGTGCTCCTTGTTCCTTCCTGGCACTCCCTCCTACCAGACACATTCCTGCAGTCAAAACAGTTCGGTGCGAAGCAGCTCAGCAGCCTGAGTTGCAGGTGCGGGAATCACCGGGACCAGTGTTTGGAAGGGTGCTGCGGTTTCTCACCATGAAGTTCCTGTAGAGCTAACACCGCCCCGTGGAGGGGAAGGGGCCGGGAGATCCCGCCGAGTGAGCCACCGATGGTTTGGCATTTTTTAGACACAGCACTAACAAGGACCAGGGGGCAAAGCTGCCTTAGCTCCAGTCTGTCATCAGGCCTTCAGTAAGAGCCAGCGTTATTGCCGGGTCCCAGCTCCTTTCCCTGGTTAAGCTGGTGATTCCTTCAGCCCACCTGGCACTGCTGCCAAACTGGAGTTTGTTGCAAGCATCCTCTCCAAAAAACTGGGTATTGTTTACTTCAGCAGTGCTGTCATAGGGAACCGTGCTGGCTAACACTGAAGAACCACACTGGGGTGTTCAAAGCTCTGTTATTACAGGTGGTGAATGTATAGTACATTTCCTTATATATAGGGACTTGTAAGGGCTCATCTGAAAACCTCGAGATTCTCCCCTTTCCTCTGATCAACCAGTTGTCCTAAATCTAAATTGCAAGTGCTTGGGGAAAGTATATTCAAATGTCCCTTTCTCATGTGTGGGTCATAAAAGAAAGGCCCAGCTAGCTGTAGGGTGAACATTTTGGAAATTTCTAAAACGAGGGCATTTTCTAAAACACCAGAACTTGCTTGTGACCATGTCCTAACTACCGCCAGGTTCATGATCGTGCCCCCAGGCCACACATGCATCTGTCCCATGCCCTCTCTCGTGCCTCCTCCACCTCCAGTCCTGCTGCACCGACAGATGTATCCAAAAACAGAAGAGCTTGGAAGAGCGGCTGAAGCTGTGGAGCAGCAAATCCTCATTCTGCCAAACAGAGCTCACTTGCTACTGCCTCTGGACTGACAGAAGAGTGGGGTACCTCTAACCACTAAAGGAGCTGCTCCCAAAATTACAGGTTCCTGCTATTCCAGATTAGTCACTCTGCGTGCATGAGTGCAAGCTAAACAGCCAGCAGTGAAAACACATACATTGCCCAGATGCAAACAGGCATTTCTGGAGAGAACCTAGTGGATGGGGGAGACCAGAAGTGCAGCTCTTCCATGATTCACATCCCCACCAATGAGGCAGTTGCTCCAAAATACCCCGCGTGGGGTTGCTGTAGAGTACAACCTTCCATGCAGAAACTCACTTCTCCTTTGCTGTCTATACTGTGTGTTACAAAAAAAAATTGAGATTATAGAAAAACATCCGAGATGGTCTCAGAAAGTTTTGTCTCCTGATGCAGCTAAGTGGCAGTTCATGTTTACAGTATTTCCCAGTGAATGATGGTACATGCAATTTCTCCTGCTCCACACTGACATGATGCCAGGCATTTGGTCAATTAACAACTCTTCACAGTCCTGTTAGAGCACAACACTTTGGCATGTTTTTGGAGCTGTCTGTACTGTAAAACAGGGCTTGTTTTGAACTCAGAAGTTACAGTTTGTCATTGTGAGAAACTGTTCTAAAAAAGTATCTTAAATGTTCAGTCTTCAGAAACACCAAGTGAAGTACTCTCTCAGGTGTTTTTGCCCATGCAAAGTTTTGAAAATAAAAAACTGAATCTGTACCTTGGGTTTTGGGGTGTGGGTTTTTCTTTTTCTTCTACAAAAATATGGATCTTTACATCTGTATGGTATATTCCAGAGCTGTGTATACAGCTCATTTCTTTGATGCATGAATATCTCTGAGTTCAGGTGAAAGCTGGGGACAAATTTATAATTAGTTGGATTGTAAGATTAACACCTACCCTTGTGACAGCTACACTATAGTCCAATTTCCAGTTGAAAGGTGAGGTTGAAATGTTCCTATGATATCATAAATCTCCTTAGGCTTGAAGACTTTACTGGGATATACAGCACTGCTGTATCTGGTATAGCACTTAGAGCTGTTACGTCTTTTATGTGAATCACCATATGGGTCCTTGAAAAATTAATTTTAAAATGTTTGATTTTAATTTAGCAGATCTTTCAAGGTACTACAGCCCCAGCAATCACTACTGGGTCCTTTGGGAAACAAGAGAAAAGGAAAAAAAAATAAGGAACATTTCTGGAATCACTTTCTTTTGCCCAACTCGGTATCAGCTGGCAGAAGCAATAATGAAGGGGCTGCAGGACTGCTCTCAGCTATTATTGTGCCTGGCTCGCTCTCAGCATGACTCACTGCAGACAATATATAACACCACTCGCAAGGGAAATGAACAGTAAATACTTGGCCCTGGATTTTTTTCTAAATCTCTTCACTTTTTTTCTATTTTTTTTTCCCCCTCTCTGATTTGTATCCCTTTATCCTCGACCATGTGCTATATAAGCCTCTCAAATCTAATGTCCATAACACCACCCCCCACTGGTAGCAGCAAGCCCTTCCGCTGCTGTAGGGTTTACTTTGCAGAGGTTTACAAGGAGAGGCATTATTGAGGAACTGTATGTGTTAACCCAGTGGCACAGGGTTGCTCCAACACCTTCCCTCTGGTTTTTCTATTCTCGGGGGAGGGCTGGCTGCTATTCTGGCTAAATGCATCTCTTGCTTTGCCGTAGCAGCCAGGCTAGCTTAGGAAGAAAACCTTGGGGCTAAAGAGGCTAGGAGTGCAGCCAAGGGGGTCAGGAGACGGCTTTAAGGATTATACTATATAATTAAAGGCTGACTCTGAACATGCTTCCTGGTACCCTGTGTTCAAACATACAAACCTTTTTAGGTAATAATTCTTGGTCCTCATTTGTATCAGAGGGATTTGTAGGTTAAAGTTGCCGTACAGGTAGTGAGTCAGGAATACAGATTATTCATCTAGTCTATAAAAAGGCAACACCTTCCTAAACCTGCCCTCGCCAGTGAGAACTAGGGGTAAAATATAAATAGATGAACATGCATGTGTTTTCTTAGTTTGTTTTTGTGCAATGCCCTCTGGGTGCAGCTGATGTCATTCTGCAGCAACTTTCTAGACTGAAAAATGAGGATTCTTCTCCTGAAGTGCTCTGTGATCAGAACTGGGCCAGAACATTATTCCACCAGATAAAACCTTTGACACTGAAGACCCACATTCAAGCTTATATTGTGCTAGCTCCAAGGAAGACCCTTTTATCTTCAAATATTTCCAATCAGCTGGAGCCAAGACTATAATCTAGGCCCTCTATTATTCATATTATATGCTAGGGCTGCTGCCCCATCAGCCTACACAGTACGAGCACTTGCTCTCCAGCCATCCCCCATCCCAGATCAAAATGACTCCTACAGACTCCTGTGTTTGCTGAAACAGCATATTCTGACATTTCAGGCAAATATTCTCACGAAGCCTATGCAAGCTGCATTGATTTAATACTCATTGTCTAAAAATAGGTCCTAGCAAGATGTTACCAAAAAAGCTAGAAACAATGGAAAGGAGGAGAAAATACTGAATGCACATATTGGTAATATATAGTGTGAGCAAGCACTCGCATATCTAATGCTTTGATGCACAAATAAACAGATAAAGAATCATGGCAGCATATGTTCACTGATTGAAATAAACAATCAAGTATGAGCAAGGATAAATCACACTTCCACATCAAAGTTGGAAAATAATGCATATTGTATGTTTTGTCTGATTTTCTACCAGAATTACCAGTTTTCTATTTCAAGAGAAGTTGCAATAAGCCAGACTTCATCCTCCGTACGATGATATATTTAAATCAGACCTGTTGGATTTTTTTCAAAATACTGGCTTTTCTACTACTTCATTTAAGTTCCAGTATGCTGTAAAGAGGTCCCTTGTCACATATATAACAAAACGGAAAGAGACACCAAATCATTACCTTACTATTGCAGACAGAAATGCGAAGAATCTTGCCCTGTGTAGTCAGCACTGCCTTGTAGTTTTGATGAAGCTCATGTTTGACTGAATCGATGCCTAATCTTTTCAACTCATTACTGTCTAGTGCCTGCCTGCTTCGAAGTACTTTTCATTCCTTAAAAATCTCTTGTTTACAACCATTTCCTTGTTCAGTTTTTGGAGAACAAAAAGGAAAAGAAAGGCTTTATTCCTTGAGTTAGATCTTGATCACATACACAAAGGAGAATAGAGATTCTGCTACACTTTATTCAATATGATGTTACAAGAAAACAACAGTTACAGCTGACAAACCGTTACATCTTTCATAATACAGACAAATTACAAGGTGTAACAAATAATGCGACATTTATTTTACTGTACTGCTTACTATGCTGTTCTTCTGAAGTATATATATATTTAATTACATTAACATTGTTTTCACGTACCAGCCCTCCCCTTTTTTATTTGTTAAAAAAGAACACCTCTTAGTGCACCATACAAAAATCTGCATGGAAGCTGGCAAGCAGGAATTTTGTATGCAGCACCACTGAAATGCATTTTGGGGGATGGGAATTATTAGTGCATCCTTTACTTTTAGATTTTTTGCTTATGTGAAAAATGCAAGGCAGTAACATACAGTCACTCCACCTACATGCTGGTAGGGGAGAGTATTGTTATGCTCAGTAATGCAACCTAATTCTGTTTATATGGGGTATCTGCATTTTGCTCCCCAGTCTGTACAGCCTAAACCTTTTATATAACAAAGATTACAAACCCAGTAATATTCACAGATGAATATTTTGTATATGAGCATATCAGAGCATTGACTACACATTTGGTTGCGTGCACTGACACAGGGGTGTACGTAACCCACCAACCCAGAGGGTATTTATTTATTTATCTTACCTTCTCTTCCCAAGAGTCTGAAGTGCAGAACCCCTACACGCCAAAGAGAAAGCAAAACCCCCTGTGCCTCTGTCTACTGCAGATTGAATTTTCACTGTTGTACTGACGACTTGTCCTAAGCCATGGTTCTGATTAAAAATAAGGGTGAGAATTAAAAGGACCCAACTGATCTAGGACACCATACAGTAATGTAATGTCAGAACTATTGGAGTGTCCTGTCTGGGGCGGTGCCTGCTGGGTGTGTATTAGAGCTGATCTGAACCCAGCAGGAGAGAGGACTGAGCCATCTCCAGTTGTAAAGTCAGGTTCTGCGAACTTGAACTTGTAAGGACTCTCTGTATCATGCAGACCATATCTATCACCGTCTTCCCTTCCCCATTCACTTAATATTAGATCCCATAGAGAGTTAGAACATGCCCTCCCACTTTTATCTGCCTGCTATACCTGCTGCCCTGTCGCTGTTCTCCCATCTCAAAGCAAAGCCACATCCTCTCAAGTATCACCAGGAAAGACCTACTGGGTCTCAGCCAACTGGTAGGAAAACACAAGTTAAGCTGTGCTGGATACTGACTCTGAGCAAGTCCCACTGTTTCTCCAGGACTGTGGCCCAGAGACTATTGGTCATTGAAGCCAAATTTTGACTGCTGACAACGTGAAACATCATGTTCCAGGCATCCACAGCATGTCTGGAAAGCTGGGCTACTTCTTGTCTCTTTGAATATTCTTTGGGGAACTGATTTCAGAAGGATGACAGAAAAAGAGAGTAACACTACTGATTTGCTGAAGCTGTCTCAAGAGCATTGAGGGGGTTTAAACAGTCCATTCTGCAACATTGAGAAGAGCTGTGGTGAAAACAGCTGGAGACGTGGGCAGCTGTCTGGGGGTCCCTACTGATAGGTATCAGTTGGGCTCACCATGCAGGTAAGGGCTCTGCTGGAAGGGAGAAGAGGGAAATAAGGCTGTACTGTCAACTGCCAGTTCCCTGGCCAAAGGAGCTTCTACTATCTCAAAAAAACTTGATATTTCCCAGCAGATTTGATGTTCCAGAAGATTAATTTGCAGTGCTCGTGTGAAAAGCACCATCCTGCTGAGCCTAGGTCGCCTTGCTGTCGGGAGAACATCCCCAGGGCCCAGAGCCTTCGTGGGAGAGCAGCAAAACCAAGTCACCACAGGCAGTTGGGGTGCCTGGAAAGTAGGTGCAGAAGTGAGAGACCCTGATCACTCCTTAACGATCACTAGGTGAGATAACTTCATTACTGCTGAAGGTTAAGTTGCTGTTTAGAAACCAAGATATTTATGAACTTTCCTTCAGGCAATTAATTGAGTTTGAAGATTTTTGGAACCAACTTAATTTCAGTGGTTGCTTAAAAGTGGGAATGGGGCAGAGAGGGTAATCTCAGGCGCACATGTGTGTTCACACATACACACACATGCATACCTTAAGCAAACACTGTATGCGAGTCATTATGGATAGTAATGTGCTAGGCTTGTGGGAAGAGTTGGGGAATTACTCTCTATATTAAACCTTCTGATGGTTAGTTGAGCAGTATAATTGCTTGCCTTCAAATTTAAGCTGTCAAGTAGAAGCATCTATGAAACTACCCTTATATTCCTAATCAAAATCTTTGTTACATTTTCAAAAATTCTTCAGATTTTGCAGCAAGTTTTTTTTCTAAAAATAGCTAATTTTAATCATCAAACTGCACACAATTTAAGTAGCAAAGATAATGTATAAAAGACTTTTCTCTTACAAAAAAAAAAAAAAGAAACATGAAACCCAACAAACCACGTCTAAGGCAGTTTCAGTGTGTGATAAATTCAAAAGTTCAGTGGTCACTTTTCCCCCTATAAACACAGGGGAAAAACTGTAGTAAGTTCTAAATAGGATTGTGACTGAAAGTGGCTTTCAGATGGCTTTTAGCAGATCCTGAAACAGAGATGTCATTGGGGAAAATCGTCTTTTAATGGCTGTGCAAATATTGAGAATATTTCCACGGTTCAGTTCTTCGAAAGTGTAGACTCCTGTCCTAGTTCATTAAGAGACCTTTTGTAGCTACTTGTGCATTCAAGGATTTACCTTATTTGGTGTTTTTTTTCCTTATTAAACACTGCTGGAGTTTAATAAGATGGCAGTAGCACAAACCCTTTTCCCCTCCTTTTAGACACTGAAAGCTAACCAAAGTGTTACCACACTTCCTTAAAATGTAATTCAATGCATCCAGCAAGCAAAGGATGTCAAAATTATGTGTAGAATAATATTGCCTAGCAAGCGTTTCTGTCCAAGCAGGACTATAACTCAACAGTGATTTTTGCACCACACCCTGCTGTCTCTGAATGCAAAGCATTGTAAACAGTCAGGGAAGTTTTTTGACACCCCTGAACACAATGCTATCCCCAACCAAAATGTAGCAGGGGCTTCCTTTGCTAAAATCACACACACAATTTCTTGGAAACTTTGCATTTGAATGATTCATTCAGAAAAGCTATCTAAAGACTAAGGATCATGTAGTACCTTCCAGTCAGCTCAGAATACCTATGGAAAATTACTTGAAAGGTGCTTTGGCGTGGAACAGCAAACAGTCTGGGATGAGGAGAATTCTCCACCTTGCTTTGTACACGGCAAAGTAAACCAGCTAGATTTAATGGCTCATTCAATGGAAGTTTTTCTGTACCTCAGTATTTCTGTACCTCAGTATCTGCCTTGAATTAAACAGAACAGTTTCATCATCTCTGTTTTCAAGAAAATGCTCCAAAAGGTAACTAGTGTGAGGAAGAACATAGAGATGTTAGCCAAGACCCATAAAAGAAAGATATATTCTTGAAGGGAATAAAACCATAAGGAATTCACTGTATATCTGCCAGCTGCATACGTCTCATAATTTTTGTTTTGTCCTTCTCACAGGCCTATTTTGAAAACTGGCATGCTACATAGCCTAAGCATAGTAACCAAATTTAGAGTACTGAAGTAAACATGCAATTATTGCCATGTTTTTAAATGGATATGAATGGTCTGAGGGGATAATGAAAAAAGAATAACCCAACAACACCTGAGGAAGAGTGGCAAGGTGCTGTAATTGTCAGCTGATCAGACAAGTTGGGTTTGCCCTGGGAAGAAACAGTCTTCCCACTGGTTGCAAACTATGCACAACCCTGAAAGAAAACACACAGTCCTTTATGCCACCATTGGCTCTTTTTGTACAGTTGTTACTGAAGAAGTGTGAACACCAAATGTGTTGTCTGAAAGTATTTAAGACATTGCTGGTGAAAGCATAAAAATTCTTACAAAGATGCAGCACTGCAGTGGAAAATCAAACAAAATCAAACACAAAAGACTGAAGGAATACATGCCATGTATCAGTAAGCAAAAGCTTAATCTTCACATAGTTCTCTGAAATCACAAGGTATCCAAATGCGTGCAAGGTTTTAAATAAATTGCAGGGAAAAACAAGGTCTTGCCAGCTTCAATTTTCTTTTGAATGAAATCCACCATAGAGAAAGGAAGGAAACAGGCCGTGGTTCCCTCCTGGTGTCGGCCTCCTCATTAGGTTTTTGTTTCCCTCCTCCAACCTGGTAAATTTAGTCCTGTAAGGAAACAATATAAATTATAATAAGCCTCATGAATTGCATTTTAAATTTTTTTTTTTCACTTGGTAAAAGATAGGTTAGTCCAAAGCCAGTTATGAAGATGCCAGCTCAGAGCAAAGGGCAGACTTCCAAAGCATGTTTAGAACTGGTACCTCAGGAAAATGAACTTAAAACACCAATGTTTTCAGAGTGGTCGCCGAAGTGAGATATATTAATCCATATTCATGTGTCTGTGCCCCAAGAGCTAATCTTCAGAGGTGCCATTACCACTGACATTCTCCATGGAAATTATAGACAGCCGTAAACAGACAGTCATCTCTTCTAAAGGTGGTCACACCCCCTGAATGCAAAGGAAGGTTGCTAAAAATGCTGGCAGAGCTTCAGGAGTTTACAAGCTTTTTTTGCCCCCTTTTCTTTTTGCTCCCTTTCTCCCTAGTGATCTCCTCCACAACAATGCTTGCAACTAGTTTCTGTAAAGGTCTTCTTAGGTTTCCTTTCCAAGAATTGTCGGGGGTACCCTGAGGCAAATCACAAACATTTCTGCAAACATAACCAGGTTATGGAGCTTCTTGGTGTGCTGTGTTTAAATGTATTCACCTTTATTTCAGTGTATTTCTATGACTAGGCAGATAGTTAAAAACTCTCCTTTCAAATATAAAAATAAACACTATCAACAGGTTCACTTATGTTGTCTTTCACTCTACTGATGTAGAAGCTCAAAGCAATGGCTGGACTTGCACGAAGGTATCCTGATGTTTTTGAGGTTTACACAAAACAGGAGTCAGGCTGAGAATGTGGGACAGGAAAACAAAGCATCCAGTAATTGCAAGAAGAGCCACGTGAAGGCTGAATGAAGGCTAGATGAACTGGATGAACTGAAGCTACTAAGAAGATTTTATAATTAACATATTTAACTCTTAATAAATCTCCAAGTAGAATTCTATGCCAAGTAATAAAGTGAGACTTTCTGAGAAATTCTGAAAATATATTTGTTGAATTCTCCAAGACTAGAACTACAGACCTAATACATTTTTAAAATGCAGTTGCAGGAAGACAGTCAGATGTGAAGGAATTTCATCCCTTAAAAAAAAGAATGCTGAAATATTCATTGAGCATGGAACTGGTTCGTATTAGCATGTCCTAAAACTATTTAAATCAAACTGGATGCAGGTGCCAGTGAATCTAGTCTAGCCCTCATTTCAAAAGCAGGAGAAAAACAAGGCATCAGTTTTGAACTGCAGTTTCAAGCATAACATTTTAATTGCGGCTTTCAACAAGACACCCCAATGTCTACACAATGTCTTAACTTCCATAATTTTCAGGGTTCCTGTCATGATTCTTGAGAGCTCTTTTTCTGTTCTTTAAGCACCAGGATACTTGAATTGGATTAACAAATGCCTGTTCTTAAGCATCTTGGGCCCTCTTGGAGCTTGGTCTACCACCTCTAGAGTCCTTCTTGGGTTGTTTCCTAAATGCATCTGGCATTTGTGTGGTCTGTCTATTCCACAGGAAAGTCCCACTTTCCCCAGGGTCTAGAAGCTTGGCTGAAATGCAAATAGATCTTGTTTCAGGGAATACATTTCAGCTGATGCATTTAGTTTACCTTCAAAAGCTTAAAAAGAAAAGCAATGTTCGGAATGTGCAGAGATTCACAACTGCTCAGTGACGAAACACCACTGATAATATTCCCCAAATTCCAGATCTCCCTTCCTTCATGAGCACTTTTTATGGATGCCCTTTTGGGAGTTCCTTCTTAGAAAGAAGTAACTAAACTCCCAAAGCTCCTTCCAACATTGAGCTTGCATTTGCCCCCACTGCCACCCACACTCCAGCAGTGAAAAACAGGTTTGCAATATGGAAGCCACATCTGTCCAGATCCAGAACAGCTGGCCTGATTTCAGGCTAAGCCCAAATTACTGGAGCTCCAGGGACTGGCATAAGCAGCAGGGACATCTGAGACAGGTAACAAAATTATAGGGATAGAAAATTCTCTGGATGGATGCTTTTCCAGTAGTTACCAAACTGCTCAGATTTGAGAATAAATGCAATTAAATTAATTACACAGAAATTTTCCTTTTTATCAGTGGACCTTAGGACAATTTCTAAAGGAGGTAAGTATCACAGTTCTCCTAAGATTATGCCACAATTTCCCGGTAACAATACTACATTTTCTTGTTTTCAGGTTTGGCTTTGTAGGCAAAGCTGATGACGCATTCTCCAGGGCAAGGCCTGAGCTTGCGGAATGAGGAACACCTTCATTAGAAGCTTAGCAGTTCTAGAATCAAGCCCTAGAACATTAAGAGATTCTTTGGAAATGAATAAACTGAGAGCTGCTACCATATAACACATAGGGGGAAAAAAAAAATCTTCGCACACTGGCAACTACTGCCAGCATCAACGCAGACCACAGGCAGAACACTGAAGACTAAGAAAGGGTAGCAGAGGTTACAGGTTTCCTGCTCTGGCTCAGTATAAGGCAGATCACAGTTTTATGATTACAGCTCCACCAGCTCCAGCTTTGCTGGATCCTGCCATGCCAGGGCTGCAACTGGTTTCCTGTGAAGCTTAGAGTAAAAGTATGGTGGGCAACGCCACCCTCCACCTTCTGCATAGGCTCAAGGTTTAGATTGGATCAGTGGAAAAGAACATGATTTGATGCCACATTTCACTGATGGTTCTGGCTGGGGAAAGCTAGAAGACACAGTACAACTGGAACCAGGGAATGGTATGGTGGTCTCAGTCTCTCTGCAGACGTGTTGAATGCACAGCCCTCCCGGTTTGGGCAGCCAGCCTGCATGAAAGACCCACTGCTTGCACCAGGGCCCGAAGGGGGCAGGGTGGTCTGGGGCTGAACCCTCAGCTCTGGCTGCCGAGGTGTTTCCCCTGTGTGTTAAATCCTTACATGACACAACAAGTGTGGTGGTTAGGAATAGGTAATGTTTGCATGGGAATCGCTAATTCTCTGAATGTTTATTGTCAATTCAAAAGTGGAGTCAACAGGTAAAGTCCCTTCCCCTGCCTCAGAGAGCTGACAAAGACTGCTAGCTTTCTCCTATGCTGAGGAAGAGGAAGGAAGTAAACACAGATATGCCACTTGTCAGAGGAGTGCTGTAATCACTGTGCACTTTCTCTTCACATTTACTTTTGTTTAAGATGAGACATCAGATAGACAGATCTCCTAAACGGGAGAAAGAGGAGAGCATCTCTTCATCCACAGCAGAAAATCCACAATAAAAAAAACTCAGAAAATTTAAGACTGGTGTGAACCAATCTTTTTATTAAAAAAGCATTATTTCTTCAGTGTGGCTCTTGAACTGACACATCAGTTGTTCACACAACACAGACTCGAGGCAGGGCCCTCCACACAGTGCTGCCATTCAGTTTCCAGATGGCTTAATATTCCATGTTTGTATTTTTAAAGATATATTTTAGAAATATCCTTGCTTAGAATTTATACATTTCCCTCAACATACAAATCAAAGTTTTGCCTGGTGACTTGGCAGATTATGTTTATGGCCTCTGGTCACAGCTTTGCTTATAAAATTGTAAATTGTTAAATGGAATATTTACAACTTGTGATTTCCCAAGAGCAAAATAGGGTTCTTTCATATCTCCTTAAAAATCAAACCAAAACAACAAAGCACAAACAAACAAACAACAACAAACCCTGAAACATAACAGACTGCCTTAAAAATGAACTTTTTTCACCACAGATCCTGGTACTTCTGGTTTTCATGACATCTCTACTAAACCTAATAGCTTTCTACAAGTAAGTTAATGAAATATAAAGTGATCTGCGTGAAGTGACTCATTTCTGTTTGTTACCCAGACAAATTTTCCACTGCATACATTCTGTTTGTCCCAGATCCTGAACAGGATAGAAAGTTAATCCACCTTAAAAACAGCAGATGCCAACTTCAGAATGCAGTAGCTGTTGATGTAACAGTGGTTCTAGAAAAGTATATGAAAGCTTGTAATTTAAACATTAATCATACTCTCGAGACATGAGGCAGAGGAGGGTGATTAAATTCCCAATATTTTTCTTTATTTTAATTAGTGAAAGGACATCCTTTCCTGTAAAAATACCAGTTCAATACATGTTCCTTTTGGCAGCATCAGCATCCTTCTCTAGGTACTTTTAATTTCTGTATAAATTATCACATCGGGTGGAGCTGTGCTCCCGCAGAGTCTTTAGCATGCAAAGCACACTCAGAGTGCAGGTCTATTTATGTGGCAGCTGATTTAGCACAATTATAAGAGTATTCCAGCTTTAAAATAAAAATGTGAGCTGACAACTGGATCCTGTATTCTTTATGAGCTGAAACATGGAGGTATTTAAGATCATCAACAATAATACTCTTTCTGCTTCTCCCTCCACCACACATGGAGACCCCACAGATACTGTTCATCCTCTCTGAAAAAAAAGTACAGTATTAACAGGTGATTTTCCCCACACCTTTTATTCCTACCTTTGTTAGAGAAATCATTTTAAAAAGCCAACCAAACATTAGCAATACTATTTGCACTCAGATAATATCTACATGCAACTTGTTGCTATAAATATTAATTAATTGGCTCGCCAATACCCATAATGCAACTTTATTTTGACCTACATGCCCTATGAACTAGATATTTTTTGGATTCAATTTCCTTAAAACCAACTGTCAGCATCATGTGATGGAAGAGATGAAAAATGAAAATGAGCGTTCCTGCTGTGCAGGTGAGTGACCTGTGGGAGACAGCTCTGCCTGCTAGGATTTTTACACGTACCATCAGACACAGACCAATTGATTAGATCATCTTATACCTGCCACCAACTAGGCTCAAGAGACTAATTAGAGAGAGTACTGCCTGCGCAGGCACCCCATTGACACCTAATTTGCTCAGCCAAAGCCTTTGGGGAGAATGCATTATCTCTGCAGCTGCACTTCATGCATTTCTGATTTGAGGCATAAGCAAGGAGTACTTCTTCACTCTTTTGAGCAAACTGAGTATATAAGCCCTTAAGTGCTAAATACAAGCAGACAAATTAAATCTGGCCAGCTGCCATAAATCCTTTTTCCCCCTTCAAATATATATGCACATATATACATGCATACATGTTTTATTTTATATCTATGTCTATAATATATGTGCACAAATGCAAACATACAAATAATGTGTATGTGTGAGTATGAATGTGTGTGGAAAGGATGGCTACATAAAGACATTTCTATAAATATATGCTTTAAAATATGCAATTTTCACACTGTATAGTGTGCCTTCCTTCACAGGGAAGTTTTACTTCTGTGAAATTTAAAAGAAATGCATTTGTTCTTATATATGAAAAATAAATGATCCGCAGTGTTGTTAGCTCAGGCTCAGAATTACCCCATGGACAAGGCTCAGTAGATTGATGCCTATAAAGTTGCTCTGCATCTTCAGAGGTGCTAGTTCAAAGATTATTTCAGTATACAGCCTAGCTTTGTTGGAAGCTTTTCTTCGATGGACTATACCTTGCTTGTGGTTTCCTGAGGAATACTATTCACTAAGGCTAAATATAAAGTTACTTAAATTGCTTTCTGCTGGGCTTTAGTTTTATCTAGTTATCCATGCCCCAAAATACACAGGAGAGGCAAGGCTTAAGGCTGCCATTAAAAATTTATTCACAAAAAAAAAAAAAAAAAAAAGAAACACACTACTTCAAGTAAAATATTGCATAAAAGANGAAAAACTAGGATTTTTTTACAAACTGAAAAGGGTTTGAAAAAAAATAATTTCAGCTATAGGCTGGTTAGTGATTCCTGAACTCAGAAGCCTTGTAACACATAGGAATATAGTGGATTTGCATCACTTCTAAAATAGCACAGAAGCCAAGTATCTTCTTCTCTGTCATGTGTCTACAAAGCAACTTTCAGGAGTTGAATAAGGTTGAATTATTGCAGTTTAATTTCAGTTTCTGTCAAAGCCCATGCTGACAAGGTCAGTTTATAGTGTTAACTCACGATCCTGCACCCCTGTAACTAAAGAAGTAAAGAAGCCGTAGCAAAATATGTGCAAGTGACCTGTGTGGCCAAAATATCAGGTGTAATTTCCTTTGCAAAGCACACTATAAATGTGACTTCCAGTCTTGTTCCTAGTATGGGGCATAACTCCATACAGAGAGAATATCCTCACCTTTCTCCCCTCACACAGGCCACATCTTTACCAATTCACTTTATTTCTTTGGCCATTTAATATCATTTAATGTTAAAATGACATCTCTAGATTATCTTGGCAACTGTTGGCTACTACTCTTTCACAGATGCAGCACTATACAGGATACTTACACATTATAATAATAAGTGCTATCAGTATTTAGCAGTTAACTGTATTTGACAAACAGGATTAACTGATTAATTTCTTCTGCGCTTTTCTCTTGTGTCTTAGTTACTGCACTGGCATTCTTATATACGCGGCATTTCCCAGACTCTCTCTAAAGGGATGAAAATTGCTGTATATTCTTCTCCTCAGTTATACCTGATACAAATCATAATACAGATCCTTATGGACATATTGCTGTGTTATGAATTCTTCTCTCCACAAAGAATTTTTCACAGATTGACTTTGCCTCTGAGCAGAGCCCTGCAACTCTTAAATAGATCTGTGTGTGGGAGCTGACCGCAGTTTTAGGGTGGGTGCGAAGGGATGACCCCAAAAGAAGTGAGTGCTAGACAAGGACTGTAAACTAGTAAGAAAATAAAAAATCAGAATAGTAATACAATTATAAACTAAATTATGAGTATACTTTAAATAAGTGACATAACTTCTGAAAGGTGAGACGTCTATGGCACTGTGGATATGGGGCTGGAAAACAGAAACCAAGATTTTGGCTTTGCTGCTGAATGTGACTGTAGGCAGGTCATTTCATCCCACTGCAACCTATTTTGTAACAAGAGCCCTGGTTTATGTCCCAGCCTCCGGGTTTAGAGTGTCTCCCAAAATTAATGCCCAGTTTTAGATGGAGCCACCAATAGTTGGAATCATATAAATACAGTTAACTTCATCAAAAATGCAATATTAGAACAGTTGCAACATTTGGTAGTACTTGAAATCTTTACTTGAACTGTGAGTTTTCCAAATTGTACCCTTATGCACAGTACGAGTTCAAAACGAAAGTCCAGCATCACCTGACTCTGTGAATGTGCACCCAATAGTCCAGTGTGGGAGGTTGATTCTGAAGAGCCAAGACTTATCCTTAAATTATACACCAGTTGCTAAGTAGCATATATGCATATCAATAATTGCAAACCAACTGTGCATACTTTGCACACAGGTCTCTACAAATATTATAATGAATTCCTTCATAGTGTGTCTTGTGAGGAGAAAAAAACGGAATTCAAGCCTGATCTTCACTGTAATATATTTTATTCACAATATTAATTTCCAGTGTTATTTGATAATGTGATTGGTTTCACAGTTGATTTGTAGGTATACTTTTAACTTTTGAGTGGCTGTGGTAACTTCCAAATTAGTTTTCTACAAGTCTTTCAGCAGAAATTCTTTCCTACCCTAGCTGCCCACGGCTGAAGTTTTCTCTTTGAGTTGAGAACAAAGTCCACAAAGCCTTTCACAATTACCATTTGAATAAGGCTTCACATGAAAAATGGCCAGGACTGAATCTACTACACGTCTTCTAGTTTTTGAGAATAAAGCACAGCCCTCTGTGAGCAAGCTCTGGGAAAACTAGTACTTCAGATGAAGATACTACAAAAATAGCAGTGTTACTGAGCTTAATATACTTTGCAAGCAAAGCCATGGAAATCTTATTAAAAACAAAAATGCAATTTGAGGATTTTGGTACTCATCAAGAACAGAAAAATATTAGTCCTAGTTGTTTACAAGAATATACCTCTCAAACCTGACAAACAGCCAAATCCCCACAGCTTCTTACAACTTTTTTTCGACTGATTAACGTGATATGTCTAAATTGCTATGCTTCTCACCCCGATAACTTGCAAAAAAAGCCTGCTAAAGAGGAACTGACTGAACGTGCATTGGAGAAATGCCTTCTCCCTGGATCTATAATGAGAGAACCTAAACCTACAATTTTTGCCAGTGTTTGACACAATGAGATCCTTATCTCAGTGGTAGCACCAGCTCTCATTTCTGAAACAGATAAGTAAATGCTATGCCTGAACAAAATTTGTAGATAGCTTAATTAAAATATCCAAAAGAAAAGAAAAAGAAAAGCCTATCTGTTACAGTTGTATGTAACAGAATTCAGAAAGGAATTTCCTGTTGGAAGATGATATAAAGGCATTAATGCCCTGGTTAACAGGGTTGTTACTGGTTTGAACCCGTCTCTGGAGAAAAGGAGCTCCAGAAGAGCTGCTGAGATCTTCTCATTGCCAAACTCTCTTGCAGAGCCAAATACTCAAGGGGTGGGAGATTCAACGACAGGCAACTGGGTGCGAGTGAGCTGAGCTGTTGGACCCTTCTACCATGTCTCACCTTCGTGGCAGAGCCAGCTTAAGAAATTCCCACTGCTGCAAACCTACTTCCTTGCTCCTGCCCTGCAACTTGTCCCCGTCACTCGTATTGTTCTGTGTAACTCCCTGTACACTGGATCACTAAAAGTATCAGAAGTGACATTTTTATGTAGAACTTCTCAGTGATCCAGTTTACACCAAACTTCCAAATAGCTGCAACATCACAGCTAATGGGATTGAAAACTGGTGGGGGAGCAAGAAGGAACTGCCTGGATAGAGCTAGACAGAAATTTATCACACTGTTCTTGTCTGCAAAGACAAAATTATGGAATAACATCCTTATTTTTCAGCAGCAGCATTCCCCAGTGCATTACTAAGAACAAAGCTTCATTCTAAAATCTGACGCCACCTCCCAACTCACAAATGACTAATTATTTTCAGGTATCCAGAAACACTGTGAAATCTGCCTTAGCCAGCCACTTAAGGGAGCAGACAGAAGTTGTCACATAATGACCTACTAATTAAAAAGGAAGAAAACCATACTCAAAAGATCTGGGAATACCCATAAGATAGCCTAATAAGGATAATCTCCTGTACATGTTTCAAGGGAGCAGCAAACAAGAGATGGCTGAGAGCCCATGCCTCTGACTGGAAGTTCTTTGAATTTTTTGGTTGGTTTTCATTTTTTTTAGCAGTAAAAATATGTTGGCCTGCCAACATATCAAGGAGATGTTTAACGGTTTGTAAAGCTTCAAGTCATATTTAACCAGAGTACAGAGAATTCAGACGGGATAGAAAAGCAGTTCATTCTTTACAGGTCACTATCTAGCTTTGAATAAAGAATACAGCCCTAGAGCTCAGGGAAAGCAGATCAACTGTGCCCTCCAAATACCACAAATGAAACTTATTGACTGCCAGCGTCAGGAATGATGGTCACTGTTATTAACAGTGCTATTTATCAACTCAAACCTAAGCAGATTTATTTATTTATTTTACCTGAAACATAACAGCTGACCAACTCAAAACCCAAACGAGATGATGTACTTGACCACCTCCTTCCACTCCTCCCCATGTAACATAACAAGAAGTACCTATCTTCAGAGAACTTAATCAGAAATTTATTCCTGCTTTTCTCTGCCATGGCTTTTATCCCCAAATGCCTGCCAGATGACTCATTAGCATTCACCTGCCCCCAAAAATTAAGCCCTGCCTCGTGCAAAAATTAAAGTATCCACAGGTACTTAAAAATAGAGCATTTTGTATACATGTGATTGTTAATATTAGTCAAGTTACTTCTTGAAACCTTGGAGTCTTGGAACAAATTTAATGCTGCTGGTGCAATCAGTGCAGAGTAGCTGTCTGGAGGTGGGTGTGGACCATTTTGCTCTAACAAAGGTTCCTTGGAATTTAAAGATACCTCTGCAAGGAATCACAACACTATAACTTCCTCAGACCCCACAGATAAATGCTAAGCATTAGGAAAACAAAGTGTGAATGTTTATCACTACCAAAATCATTCTAGTAGCCTGCAAGTACCTACAGGCAGCTTGGAATTAAGTTATGTCATTTTGTTTTGTTTTTTCTTTGAGAAGACAGAGTGAGTGTTCAGGTGCAGAAGGAAGAAAAAAGAGGGACGAGTAAACTAAAAAAAAAAAATTCCATTTCTCACCTGCATTTTTATTTTCATTAGTGTTTTTCCTAGAAAGTACTTTTTAAACCAGCACGGAATTTTAAATCTGGAATGTGGAGTTATGAATGCCTTTGTTTTAGCTTGACAGAACAGATATTGCAGCTGCATTCCGGCTAGCAAAGATCCTTCTAGCTAAACACCATCTGGTCATACATTCTGTTTGCTGCTGTGGCTTTTGAGAGACTGAGCATCATGGCAAAGTGGTCATGTCAATTAAAATACTTTTAGCACAGCATTGCAACCCTTAAGCACATATAAATTAGACAGAAAGCAGACCTCACTTGCTGAAGCAGAAGGATCTTTTCCACAATTATAGTACATTATATTAATGGCAAGTTTAAGTAATAGATGTATTTAAATTTTGGAATATATTTCCAAATATGATTATATCCTCAACTTTTAATCTATGTGTCCACCCATACCATGAGTGCCATACAACATTATTTATTGGCAGAGATATCAGGAAGTCTTTGCAGTTGACATTTTGAAGCCTGAATTGTTTCCCAGTCTGAGACTTCTTGAGACTAGAACGGAACAGTGGAGAAAAAAAATCCCAGTTTAGGAAGTGCAATGGTGTCTTTATGAGATATTGCTTGTCTCTGTGCTCATTCCCTAGAGGGTGTGCTGATGGTGTTTAGCTAGAA
>VYZQ01063627.1:52567-70796 GCA_013400655.1 Mystacornis crossleyi
AATACACACTTGTTCAAAAGTGCTAGTTTTTGATCATTGATTGGGAGATATTTGCCCCTTTCCTGACACTTCTCTCAATGCATCCTTGCTGAACAAATAGCAGGAAGATGACAACAACAGTCATATCATGCATAAGAAGCCCCCACTGCAGCATGAGCAGAGATAGGCACAAGTGGGGAGGCAGACCTATGCACCAATTCCCATTTTGCAAGGTGGAATTCATTTCCTCATTGTAAAGTGCTTGGGGGTTCTTAATGGCATCATGCATCATGTTTTGTCCACCTTCGTCAAACTATGTTAGACCGGGGTTGTTACCATGCACAGGCTGTTTGATAACAAGGATTAACAGGAAAAAGGTCTTCCATTTCTCACATTGCACAGAAGAGGATCATATACTCCCAACAGCAAGATTTCTCTGCTTCCCTTCACTATCCCTGAAACAAAGCTATCTAAAGTAGTATGTAGCAGTAGAGTGTCAAAAAAAAAAAAAAAAGGTAAAAAGGCACTGGAAATTCTGGAAATTAAAATAAATAGTTTAAAGGCATGTCAACAGCCTGTAACTCTCCCTCCTCAAACATTTTTATCCTGTCAAGTCATAACCGACAATAACGGTACTGTAAACTCAGAGAGATACATTCTTTGTGCTTTGAAAGGGCTTTGCTTGAAAGTTATTTTAATTATTTTCCTTATATAGTAAGTAGAGGATGAAAAAAACTTCTGTAATAAAAAATGTTATTGTTAACTCACTAATCACAGCTGAGGGACTTAGGGGCAGTCTGGTTCCTGAAATATCTTTGAGCTTATTTTACAGAATTGACTTAGCTGGTGGTATCCCTGTCACATGGATTTCAACGCAAGGCACCAAAACTTCCTTTATGCAGAAGTACAATAGACAACACTGGACGCTGAAATCATATCCTGGAAAATTCTAGAACACTAATACTTGAGCAGGGAATTTTTATTAATTTTAATAAGTTAGTTTTCCATTTCTAAATGCCTATTTATGAGGTGATTGAATTTTGAGTCGATGTGTAAATTACATGCTATGTTATTTATTTTTCAAACATAAAATACATATCCCTGCTCTTCTGAGAAACTTCTGACCCTTAAAAGTCAAAGCAAAGGCTTGAGTTCTCTCTTTTGATTCTGGGGGCGCCACAGATGAGAGGGTTATGAGCTTCCCTACTTTGCTTCTTGACACTCAACATGCTTCTGGCCTGGGACCAACGGAGTAGCTGGGGGCAACACGGGTATCACCACGTAGGAAGAGATGCTAAGGGGACCTTGGAGAAATGCCAAGATGATGGCCAAGGAGCCCCATGAGGCAGAGCAGACCAGGATGGGAGTCTGCAGCCAAAGCCAAGCAATCACACAGCTACAAACTACGAGGTTTCACAGCAGAAGCAGCTATAATATGGAAATAGATTCTTACCCTCTAGGCCCATATGTCATCACACCAAGCTAAGATGAAGCTGCCAACTAAAATGGGCAATTTCACATGAACTTGGCAGGGTCACTGCCGACACAGAGCTTGTTTTCCACTGGTGCCACCCACTCTGCTAATCCAATTCTGTCTCCTGATTTGCTTTTAAATAATAATGAACACAGCAGATGGGAGGGGAAAATGTTGCTAGCTGTTAAGCCAGCATGTGAGTGAGGCTCTTTGCTTTTCACATATCTTGTGCAAACTAGCTCTAAATGCAATGTCAAGTGATTACTAGTGGTTAAACGAGAAAGCCAGGATTTGCCATGTTCTCAGTCATTTAATCTTTGACCAGGACAGGCAGGCAAACAAAACAGTCAGAAGAATAACATGTTGAAAGAGAAAGAGCCAACTTCCATATCATTTAACTTCGATAAAGATAGGGATGGACTCTTCTTCCCATCCTTGCAAATACCATTTTTGGTGGGGTTTTTGGGCAGTGGCATAACAAGGGCTTGCGAAGCACCAGAGCAATATTAAAAATACCTTTCAAGTTAAACACACAGTAATCAGGACAGGCATTATTGACTGTAATCCCACGGCTAACTCCTTTTTGACAAGGAGAGAGGAAACAGGCTGAAGCACCAGGTTAGGGAACAGGGATGTGGGAAAAAGGGCTGAGGGAGGCACGGAGAGGCAGCGGGCAGACAGCAGAGAGCAAACAGCCAGGAGGCTGCCTGTCTCTTCAGCAGCAGCAGGAGGATCTATTGTTCCTGGGTCACACAACATTATCTCCTGTCCAACAAACAGCAGGTAAGCTTGTTTGCACAATGCACTCTGTTTTCTCTTGTGTCAGCCTGACACAGAGGATAATCACCTCCTACTGCTACCTACTGACCTCACACTGAGGGTTAAAAGGTAGGAATCTCACTGGCAAGACATCTCGATGAAGGTGAAAGAAGGTATCGGTATGATCCCATACACCAAAACCTCTTCCACTTTTATCAGTTTCTGAAAATTTGGGAACTTAACAACTCTTGAAAGGAGTTAAAATGCTGGTGCAATATATCTAATCTCTGGTACACCTGTAGTAGTCTTCATCACATGATCATTTTCTTCTCCCCAAAGAAACCTTTGCCCCATTTGCTGCTCAAACTATATGCTGCTTTTGTAAGACAAAGGGTTTTATTGAAAATAAGACCTTTGACTCCTTTATTGTGGAAGTTGGAAGGTCTCAAGTAATTTGAGTGGGCAGACAAAAAATAACAAAATTTCAGTAGCTGAATGCTTGGAAAGTTGCATTTGAGTCCTGCTTCTGTCATAGTTCCTACATGATGCTAGAAAACTACTATCAGAACTCCTACGTGATACTAGAGAAGTTATGTTAACTTTTTGGTTTTTTCCCCCTAACAGAAATTCCCTTGGCAGCTCTCATTTTCTTTATAATCCAAGATGGATCCTAGCTGGGGCTGCAGATATACTGAGCATTCACTGCTCCAACCGAGGTCAATGCAGAATGAAATCCAATCTGAACATATTGAGCGCTAAAGGATGCAAGGAGCTCTGAAAAATCAGGCAAGAATAATTGATTAATTTTTAACAATTGCCATTTTAATACCTGTGCTTCAGCTTCTAGTGCGTAAAATGGACACCTTCATACCATGTCAGCTCACGGGGGTACTAAGGAAGTGTGAAAGTGACTTCACAATGCTGGCAAAGAACTTAGACAGAATGCACATCATGAAAAGCTACCATGGAAACTAATGATTCCCTATCTGGTGCAGATTATGGACACTATAGCCATAATGCATAGGATGAAACACTGAATGATGAAGATGAAAGGAAACATTAACTATCCATCTGTGTTCACAATCCATAATCCTATAGAAAAGGGACTTGCAGGCCTTTTCTATAAGAAATTTCTGTAAGAAATAAGAGTATATGATCCTGGCAAATGAAAACTGTAGGTGAGTGCATAAACCAGGTGGAGGAAATTAAATTTGAAACCTTAATTTTTGTATTTCCTAAGTACTGTTTGAATTTACCGCTTTAATACATTTTGTGAAGCAGACTTTAGAAGAAGACAGTGTTGCTAAGAACTAATGGTACATCTTCCCAGTTAAGTCACATACAGGATGAAGAGATTCCTAATATGAAACATAAGCTTGTCTCAAATTTACTATCAGTTTCTTTGCCTTTCAATTGAAATATTTTTTCTGGTTTGATGTTGCAAGACCACAGTAACATAATTTGAGACAGCAACCTTTGATAATACAGGTTAACAGATATTTCATTGTCTAAATGTTACAACCTCTGTTTTTCCATCTAATGTAGGGAGTTTAGCATATGCCTTCTAAAAACTGAAAGAATTTCATACAGGCATCTGTACTGGCCTGTTCTTTGTACTAATTAAATTAGTTTCCTGTTGAGTAAGTAAAGCACTGGCAGCCAGGAACGGTTGGGGAGACAGCTCAGAGGTTTAAGCACTGAACCATGAACTTTTCTGTTTACTACAACATTAAACAAGTAGACACTCTTGCTGACATTATGGGGAATGAAAGAGCATTCTGTTAAGATTGTTGTTTCATTACTGTTTGTGAACTACTGATCTTCTTAAAGAGAGATTTTTAAAGATACAAAAGGTATTTCATTTGATACAGTTAACTAAATAAACTCATTATTTGGTTTAAAAATACGTGTGTCAAAGTTAAAGCTGAATTTGAACTTTGAATCTAAAGGGTCAAAACTCAGAAGGGAGAAATAAGTCAAAGTGCCACCCAATAACCCGGCTGTGTCTCTGGTTCTGCACCTCCACTCTAATGATCACAAAGATGAAAACTTCATAAGACACATAGATCTTCAGCCCAAGCACCTCACAAGGGGCACTGACACCTTGAAGGAGCAGGGCAAGAGACATCATGTCTCTGATCTTCTATACTAGTGACTTTCAGCAACTGCTGAAGAGTTTGCCATATGTTTAAATAAGCCACAGTGATAAAGAATGGAAGATTTAAATAGCTGTTCTTACTTCAGTTTCATTTTCCCTTGTAATGCAAGACCTGTTAAAATATTATAAATTGTTTACATTAAAAAAATACATGCTTACCACACCACATATACACTGAGCCTTTGTGTGCATATATTTAGCTCAAAGCTAATCTCTGAATAAAAGCCCTTTCTGAAAATAGAGATTTATAAAAAGAAATACTGATAAACTTTCAACTATAGGGACTCTAGTGGTCACTGCAAAAACAGCATTGCAACACAAAACCTGTGTGATTTTGTGGATCACCCCATAAATCTTCTTTTGTCCCATGAGTTTAAGTTTTCAGCCAAGAAAAATAACATTCTTCATAAAATTAATGAAAACAAGCTGCTCTTTGCCTACAGAAAATGATTTTTCTTAATTACATTTTTTGCTTTGAATCATATATCCTGTAGTTTGATTAAATTCCCTTAGAAGTCAACTAAAAATTAGAGCTTTTGCAGTGTGAACCTCAAACGTGGTGTTTACTTGGAAAATATAAATCCACGGTGCGTTTGGAAGGTGATATTTAAAGCAAGAATAAGAGCAATATGCAAGACAGTTTTTATTATTTTCATTATGTCACTGCATAAATTTATTTTCAGGGCTTAGAGTTTGCAGAGGAATATGATCTGGCCAATGTAGTTATTAGAAATAAATGGTCTGTGTAAATGAATGTAGATAAAGCAAGAATACTGGAATTCTGGTTAATCCCTTGAGGCAGTAAATCAGGATTTCTAAAGCACTTAATGCAAAATATCTGCATCAAGGGGTTAAATATATAAAATATGAAAAGTCAAGGACAAGAACTAGATTAAAAGGTTACATGGAGACGGTGTTGAAAAAACTGGAGCCTGCTGCTAAATAGATATCCAGCAGGCATTTACTGAGGTTCACTGGCTGCAGCAGCCACTGGCATACTGTAAATGAACTCATACAACAAACAAAAATCAAATTCTAGTGTCAGTCTTTGATCATTTTTTAGTGCTAAAGCAGAAAATTTTGTAGAGAACGAAGCTATGTGGACATGGTTAAGCTAATGCAACTAATTGCCCTAACTGAAAAATAAAAATGCCAGTTCTCTATACCCTTGCTGCATCCTCATTGCCTCAGTACTTCAGATGAGCCCTGTATCCTTCCTGGCAGACTGAGCCTAATCCCCAGCAGGGACAGCAGACAGTGAAAAGACATCACTCATTAATTTAAGCACTAATTGAATCAGTTCCTATTCAGCTGAAAATTTCCCTTCACTCCAGAGTGAAACTGGTCCCAAANGAGTGAAACTGGTCCCAAAACCCAAGTCTTTGACAGGCCTAAATCATAATTCAGACTGAAGAACAATTTTCTTTTTCTCTGGTTTCCAATGCTTTCATACAAACATGACTTTAGAAGACTTGTTGTGTATGTACAACTAAAAAAGATCTACTTAAAAAACACCAGCCCCAAATCCTAACCGCCCTAACCAACAAAAAAATTAATATATTGCTCATACAAACAGCAGTGTTCCCCGAGGTTCTCTGTACAGCAGATGTATTCCTAACACGACTGCAGCTATCACCCATGACCAGTAACTGCTGGCTCCAAAGCTCAGAGGTGTGCTTTAAGTTTTAAGGCAACAAGACATACCTTGAGCGATATATATTTTTTTTTCTGCTTTTATGCACACACATGGATAAAATTGATTTTTTTTTTTTAAACTACTGTAGCCCTGACCCTTTCAGGAGCTCCATGCAAAGAGGCCAGTACCCACACAGAGCTTGTTTGAAGCCAGTGTGGTTTTCCCAGTGGGAGACAGGAAGAGATGGGAATTACTGAGTTAAATTTGTGTATTGGTATTTTCAACATAAATTAAATATTTGCAGTTAAAGCAATAAATACTGAAATCCTACTATGCATTGATACCTTTTAGATCTCTGGGAAGGCAAGTGACCTTGGTCCTGCTTCTGTCATTCTAACTTAAAAGTTTTAAATTTTAAAGGAAATTTAGTCCAGATTGAGAGAAGGATTCCTAGCACCCACACTGGCACTCCAGAAACTTCATTTGCTTCAGTCGTTCTTAATCACATCCCTAAAGCTAAATATTTTTTCAGCTATTTTCCTAAATTGAGTTTTGTATGAACAGCAGAAGAAAAAAACCTTTTATTTGCATGACAAATTACAGTGCTCATCACTTTTGTTCAGCAAGGTCTTACCAAATACTATTTCACAATTCAAGGAATGCATTCAAATTTCTATGAAGAGATGCAGAGGATTAGCTCTTATACGGGTCTTTTCCTGTTTGGGACAAGGCTGACAAAATCTGAATTCTGAAGGCTGGAAGGCTGAAAGTCTGATCATGGTGAAATGTACTTCTTAGACCTTTTAACCTATAATTGATAGTAAAAACTAGATGTTGTAAAACTGTTGAGCATAGCTGAGCAAGCTTTAGGGCATTTTCTCACTTGTTATTTTGCCACTTGATTATCACTTACGCACAGAAAGAATCTCCCAGAAATGCCCAGGGAATGGCTCATAGTCTCAAAGCTATTATTGAAAAAGAAGATATTGATAGAATTAGCTAACACATAAAAAATGTGTGAACTGTGATTTGAACTCATTATGCACACAGTTTATTTGAAAAAAATTGGCTATTACGATTACCATACATTTGTCAAAATTGGTTGTAAAATGCCATTATTTTGACAAGCCAGTTTTACAGGGACACAGATACTAAAAGAAGACAACATATAGGTACTTACTTGGGAGAAGAAAGTCTTGAAAATAAAGGACATTTTAATAATTACTTTTATTCATTTCACAAAGCTGATACCTTAACTCCCACGTGTCTCTGAATGAGTGTGTGAATATCCAGGGGACATGCTATCACAGCATTGCTAATGCATCTGGATTTGACCTCTGAGGAACAGTTTGTGTCATCGCGGAGCAAAAGCTCTGGTAAAACATTTGTCTAGATAAAAGACCTCAAGCAGTTAACCTGCACAGCAGAGGCAATGCAGCCGGGCACGAGGATAATGACCTCTACCCAAACGGGGAAGGTACATCAATGTAACACTACGACAGCAAGACAAAAGATGACGGCAGCTCAGCAGGAAAACATTAGCAATGATATAAGTCTTGGTACTGTATGTGAAGAAATGCCTTAAAAAGTACAATGCCAACCTGCTTTTACCTAATAATTATTTCAAGTTTTAATATTAAAAGAAAATTAAACATCACACCCAACTTTGTTCTTCACTTTTTTTTAAAACTCTTGCTTTCATTCTGCTTTATTTTTCCCTAAATAAAAATCCTGATAGAAGTAAAAAAACGTGCAGGTAAAAGTTATAATTCAGATGAAATAAACTTTCCTCATTTGATACATGAATTATCGGATGCATGTTTTTCTGACTTCAGGTAGTTATGACATTGCTCTTAAGCATAAACCAGAAGAACTTGATGAGCCTTGTTTAGCAAGTCAAACCTGTCCTAACAGACAGATTAACTCATTTCTTATGCAGATTATTTATACTTAGAATACCTTTCATTGTTTATACTGAAGTTTTCTTCTTTCTAAAAGGAGACACTGTGTCACATATCCATTATTTTTACCAGGCTGAATGCCTTGAATATTTAGCTACCACTCTTTTAGCACCACACCAAAACTTCTGGGTTTAAACTATTTATTTTTAAAGTAGTAGCATGATCAGGCCTGCATGCTTATCTAAAGATCTTTGCTTTATGAGGGAGATTTTAGTCTGTGAGATTTCCTCTACACATGGTAGGCAGCTGTCAGCAGCAGTGAGCAGGGCGAGGGGTCACTGCAGCTGCTCTGCGAAAGCACAGGGTTCCATCAACATCGCAAAAATCCTGCAGAGTGGGAGCTGGGAGACCATGGATTAGAGTACACTGGAGTGTGTATATAAGGTCACATCATGTCTATCAAAGTGGTATCAAACTGGTACACTGTACAATACATTTTACTGTGTTCTGTGTTCAAAGAAAATAAAAGGAGAATGGACATGTGTGTAGCAGACCACGGTTTAATACAGAATTTCACATTGTCCTTTCAAATAGATAGATTTACTAAGTTCAGAAAGACACATTAAATATATATACACAGCGGAGATGTGTTGACTTGAGAGAGAACTGGATTTCATTAATTCTTCAGGTCAGACATGAATGAAATCAAAATAATTCTTATTAATTAAATAGTAGAAAAGACTATTAAGAGAAACCATATGTTCACATTTCCTCAATCCTACACACTAATGTACATAAATGTCTGTCCTTGTATACATTTGTCAATAGTTTCCCATGAAATGCTGTTTCATATCTCCTCATGACACTTCACTTTCATGAAACTGGTAGCTGTTTTTAAGATAACCTTAAAATAAGAATAGGTAGTAAACACATAATTCTGATTTGTGGGTAGACACAAATCTTTCCCAAATCTGCCTGTTTCAGAGGACAGTTACAGGACATTGAATGTCATATATGTCATGTTGTATAGAATCCACAGAATCCAGATATTTTTAATTCTCATTGTTAGGGTGCTTCAACCAGATGAACAAAACTTATGCTTAAGAACAACAATGACAACCAGAACAAGTTACCAACCTGACATCTTGCGTTAGGAAACAAGGAAATGGGTAGGGCAACAGAGAATTTATTCTGGCTGAAATATGCAACAAGTGAGATGACTAGACACTAAACAATGTCTCCTATTTCTAGCAATCTTGTGCAAGCTGAAAGCTAGCAGAGCTATTCAGGCAACAAGGTTTTATCAAACTACATCTGTCTACATCAATGACAGATGAGTTGATGACACTATAACAGTTTTATGCTGTTTCAAAATTGTTTCCACGATTTTACAATTATTGGTAATCACTTTCAGCAACAGAAAATAAGAAATGTAGGTGCAAAGAATAAAGAAGGAGAAAGCATCCTGGTTACAAACTGTACAGTTGTGAAGTATAAGCTGCTAAAACAATCCAAATGGTATGATTAAACTAAAACATCCCAAATATCTGAACCAGCAGGACTCTGTGACCTTCAAATTTCCTCTGAAAAGTTCGGAAGTTTTTCTGTTCACGGGGATCACTTTAAAAATTGCTGACCCTGGCAAAGATTGCAAAGCTGTCCAAAAAAAAAAAAAGTTACCACCTTAAGCACAAGTAAATTACAAACCTCCCTTTCCCCTTACCATAAATACCAACACCCACTTGCACAGTAAGCCCTTTAATCTCTTCCTCACAAAACTCTTCATGCCTGGCATTCACTTACACAGGCATTTGCAGTTATTTTTCACAGCCAATTACCATCCTACCCTCACCCAGTCATTACCCAATCTTCCTGGACACACAGATTCACTTGAAGGCATCCTCCTCCACCTCAGCTCTTCCCACACTGAAACCCTCTCTTCTTAACCACTGGCCCAAATACTCCTGAGCTGCTGAGAGGTTTCTGAGCCACCAGCTCAGCATGAATGGCCTTTGTCTCTGTGCATTTCTCCAGTTTTGTTTTATTTTAAACAGAAAATCTCTGATGCAGGACCATTTCTTCCTGGGAAAGGCTCTTTCTTTCCTGGAGATTCAATAAAAATACACTGGACGGCCAAGAGTTGCCGAGACTGAACTGAAGAACAAATGTGGATGAATACCCCTGGCAGTGCCAAGGTCTCTCCTCAGCTTCACTGCCACTGACCCGGATCTGGTCCCCCACTCTGGCCCCGCTGTCTCTGCAGTTTTCTACATCAATATTACTTCCCAAACACCAATGCTCCTCCCTCCCACAAGTGGGAACACCGAGGCACCCGCTGCCTTAAGTGATGTACTTATGATCAGAGAGGATCACACAAGGGCTGCCTGTCTTAGTCTAGTCTGTATGTGACTACTATATTTAGTCAAATAATACTTCACCTGCTTTACAAATGATTTCTCAATCTTAAGTGAATTATCTTTGTACGTGTCTGAAGAAATGAAAAAGATTAAGGACCGGTGGTGGCAGAAATATGAAAAAGTGGAAAGTTTCCCATGGCTTCCAGCCTTGTGATTGCTCTTCTAAGCCATGGTCTTGGAAAAAAAAATTAATCTGCAAATGCTATTGTATTTTTTATAAGAAAAGGAATACAGCTTTTTCTTTTCAAAAAGAATTTTAATCCTAAGGACTGATCTTTCTAAGAAAAGATAAGTTCCTGACAAAATGGAAGGGGCAAAGAGTCATAAGAAAAACATATCTCAAAAAGAATTTTCCACCAGAATTATGAGAAATTCTGTCACCCACTTCACTTTGAAATCCTATTTGCCACATACTCTATTGCAAAACCATGGTACAGTACATATTCTTCTCCCATCAGTTCCTTCTTCTCGCATTTTTCACAGGTTAGAGATCAGTTTCCTACAGCTTGTAGAGCACAGCAGGAGCTGAGAAGAAGTGACACACAGACAGCCCTAAGTCTGCATACCTGAATTCCCAACTTCCACAATTTCTTCTGCAAGGTTACTGGGCATGTGATAGATAGATGACTATTTCCCTTATTTTCTGTGGGGCATAACCATTTTTCCACTGGATAGGTCAGCCAGCTAGATAATCAATACATGCAGACCAGTGGGCCACAAGAGTCATCCTGTAAGCACGGTAATTACATCCAAAATGCTGTAATTAACAACACGCACCACTACAAGCTCCACTTTTCAAGTGACCAAAGTGATGATTCAGAGCACAGACCTGTACAAAGCTTCCATTTTAGGTTACAGAACTGGAAAATTGAGAACTCTTCAATAATTCTATGTTAAAAACATCCTGGTTATAATTATTATGTTATGCTGGTAACATAATTTCATATATAATTACAGACCCATATTACAGGAGTAGGGCTACCAGTAGCTAGCTTAAAGTAGTTAACTTGCAATTAGCTCATAATGATTTCATTACTTGGCACATTGTTTTCTTACACAAAGCTCCCATAATTTCTTTACTAAAATTACAGAGAGGAATGCTGATTAGGAATCTACATGTGAGCCTGGAATTTATGCCCTTGTTTAATTTCAAAATAAATAAAATCTTATGCACATATAGGCCAGGCCTACTGAGATCATTAGGAGAAACATATTCAGGCTTTCAAAACAGAGGTACAGTCACTAACAAAATAATCTCCATCTGCAAAACAGTCTTTCCTTCCCTTTACAGTATTTGTAATAATTTAGGCATGTAGCAGAATATTTTCACAGCCATCCTAATCTCTGTAATACATGGGAAAAGCTCTTTGTGCTTCTTATGTGTTTTTAACAAATGAATAGCTGTGGATTTGGCAAAAAATTCTACATGTATTGATTACAAAAGGAGAAAAGCTAAACCTGTGATTTCATATTCTTTCTAATAATGTTCATAATATTTGCACACATGTACAAATTCTTTGGAAACATCCTTAAACATTCTTAAACAATAACAAAGAACCAGAGTCTTCATGTTTCCCTTCTTTTTTTGTTACCCTTTGCATTCTCATCTTCTGCTTCCCACTGGTTTCCCTATCTGCTCTTCTGCTTTGGTAAGAAATCCTGCTGCATGTCTGGGCGAGTTAGTAAGCAAAGAAAGTCTTGCAGTGACAGAGCTGCTCTGCAGGCTGACAGCTCGAGACATGGCTTCTAAATAATTCACTATGGGACCAGACATGGCAATTCTGTCTATGCAGAAATACCTCAGAGTGGAGGTCAAACACTTCACATTGTCAAGAACAAGCAATTAATAAGTGGAATTCCCACACTTTGAAATGGGCTCATCATTTGCTTTCAACTGTATAGGTAGGAAATATTAGTATATGTGGAACTTAAGTCTCCATCCTTCAAAAAAACCCAACAAAACACTCTCAGCAGTTGAAATTTGAGATTATTTGGGAGTTATTTAATTCTCTTCGGCATTTGAGTTGATGTTGCCTGGTCAGTACAGTGGTAAGTTGCAGGCTGGAGGTGTTACCATCACAAACAGAGATGGTTCTGTAATTCACCAACAGCAAGGGAACAAAAAAGGTAGGTTATGCCAAGACAGCAGTGAAATGCCATGTGATCAAATATTTAGTATTTACACTTCACTTACACATATAATTAGCTTTTTTCCTGAGTATACAAGCACATTTCCATTTTCACCCATACACTTTAGGCAGACTAAATTGTATAAATGCAATAGATTATCTGAAGGCTAAGTACATCCTCTAGGTGCGTGCACACATCTCTGCACACGAGTTTCACACAAAAGAACTCACTCTCAGTCCCTGGAGAAGAGGATTTCTTAGCACACTTCACTGTCCCTTTTGCATTGTTACAAAACAAATGCTGATGACAGCAATAGGAATAATACTTCCCAAAAATGGGACTGTTTAATTAAAGTCTGAAGAATGCAAATTCTCATTTATGAATCCATGCTGTTCAACATGAAAGTTCTTTTCAGCTCGATAAAGGGTTTTTTGGGGGGTTGTTTTTTTTAATTTTTTTTTTTTCAAACAAACAAAATGTCTTAGGTCTGGAAGCAATCAAATTGGATGTGACTGTGAAGTATAACTCTGAAAATGCTTGCAACATAACTCTGGCCTATTGCAGTGTTGTTATTATAGTTCTGGTTTCTGCTGGAGCCACGACCATGAAGCTGCACAGGAGTTATTGTAGAGTGTTCACAAAAATAACCTTTCCCCCACCACCCCTCAAGCCCCATGGATTAAATAACTGCCACTCAGCTGCTGTCTTTTCAATAAAAATATTCTCTTCATTGTACATGTAGCAGTGGCAGGTTGAAGTACATTCTGCCTTTGTTTTTCACTCCCCCAGTCATGGATCACCAGGCAGGACTACACTGAGGAAGCGTTTGGCATGTTTTACAAATTTTGCTTGTTTTCTTTTAGGACAGGAGAAAACACACCCAGAGGAACTTCTTGTCTCTTGTTTAACGTGGATGAAAAACATCAGAAACAGTAATTTTTCAGATCCTACAGAAAAGATGTTAAATCATGTCACTGTTTCAAATGAAAGTTCAGATGTTTTCAGGGACATGCCCTATACCTGTGGTAAGTATGAACACTTAGTGCTGTTGGTTTATGCTGCTATCCTAAATATTTTTTTTGGAAAAATTATCCACAAATGGTTTTATTCTCAAAAACGTATATTTTTCCTACAGAATTGGAAGTACCAGGGAAGAGCTTAGCCTAGAATGTTAAGTGGGTCAGAGGAAGACAAAAAATAGAAACAGATTGGTTTGGTAGAGGATGTGGGAATGGTTATGTGATTAAAAAAACTCCAGATTTGATCTTTGGTAGTTTCTACACCACAGATTTCTTGTGAGGCAGATTAAAACCACAGTATTATGTATTTGTGTCATCCTCTGCTCTTTTCCCTACCACTTGCCAATGGCAACTGTCAGGGACAAAATATTCATCTTGATGGACTTTTAGTCGGCCTCAATATAGATGTTTTCACGTTTGTAGTAACCTTGAAAACTCCAGGTTGGGAGGCAGCTAACTCTGAGATCCTGACAGTACTCAGGATAATCTACCTGCCCTGTGAGCTCACTCAGCTGTTTTTTGAGAAATGTAGTTCTTAAGCCTACAACATAATTTTAAAATTGTAGTGTAGTTATCTACAGGTACTTTTACATTAAATTTCATGTTTAATTGTATGCATTTTCCTACTAATCCTTAATTTTGATACATTTGGAGCTGAAGTTCATTAACACCTTGAAAATAATGACTAATCAATATCTAATCCCGTGATTTGATTCAACATCAATACGTGTCCTACAAATTACATTTTTCTTCAGTAAAACACAATACTTTATGAAAAGAATGTATATTTACCACAGTAGATAAAAATCTTACAGCACTATACAAACAAGGGAAACTGTTCTGGTCATCTGTGGCAGCCTCTAAATTCATCATCAGAAAGAAAAATATCTGTCAATAGTAATTAAACATTTTCCAGTAGTGTGTAACAAATCTTAGATGTCCAGGTAATACCTTTCATTACTATGGATGCTATACAGTGCTTTCATTGTTTATCTAACTGGCTGATGTTTTCCAGTGTAGGTAGGTGACTCAAGCTGCATCCACAGCACCTCCCCAGCCAGGGGTGCTGGAAGAGTCCCACACGCAGAGGTGTCTGCATGCTTAGCCATTCTCTCAGGAATGGGAAACACTGAAAGCTGAAGACAGAGTCAAGATTTGGAAGCAATTTACAAAGCTTAAGTCAATTCTTCTACTTATATGGCAAAGCTGAGAAAGAAGCTTTTTATACATATTTTCTCCCATTGTACCTCCTCTCCTCCCACACCAAGAAATACTCTCACTTATGAAGACACTAGGATGAGAGTGGTTGAGGCAACTGCTCCTATATATGGAAGAGTCTGAGTTAAAGATAGCTCTGGATGACAGATCATGTTAAATTCTCATCATGCCCATGCTCCTCACAGTTACTGTAGTAGAGATTAAATGATGAAGGAAAAACCCACTATTTAATTCCAGAAGCTTCCTGACAGGAAAAAATACTTGAAAAATTTAGAAAGAGTCCTTAATTCCTATTTATTTCCTCTCGTGATACCATTCATAATGTTAGTCTACACGTTTCAGTGAACTTGACACCTGAGCAAGCATTTATGTTTTCGGTTAACAGCGTTGTAAAGGTGCCAGATAATATTTGTCAAAAAATGGTGCTGTTTTTCATTTGAGAGGACAATCTCCATAGCAAAACGACTGTAAGATCAGTGTTGCACTGTAACCATAATTCAAACCACAAGCCTGTAATACGTGGTTTCTAGAGCCAACATATAATGTTTGCTGAATATTAAATAAAGTGTTCACAGACTTTAACACTATATACAAGCATTTTCCTCAAATCGGTAGGGACACTGATAAGCAATGTGATTGCTATTTTTAGTGTCAGTCCTAAGGTATGCATGTAAACGTGTATCTTTACAATCTGGTTCTACACAGACATGTTTTATCCACATATTTTGTAATTTTTAAATTAGATGTGTTTGCTACAACAAATATTTCTATCACGTGCCTTTTTCTGGTTTTAGGTTAAAACTTTATCATCTCCTAAAAATTGCATATGAAATCTGTCTTTTTGTCTTGAATTCCTGTGCCACTTAAAGACATATTGAAGACTTCTCTCCCCAAAATATTTTTTAACAGGAAAACTTCTAATAACTAAATAGTAAGTGAAATAAAAGAGGACTGAGAAACCAGAAAATATACAAGTCTGCTCTCACTCCCGGTGAGAAACACAGAGACTGGCACAGCTGAGGACCACACTGCTCTGGAGACAAGAGCCTCCTCCTGCCTTCCACCCTGTGGGAAATGAAGAATGGCTGGTTGGTCCACATAGCTGCAAACCCATTATTTCTCCTCACCTCCCACCTAATCACCCAATCTGCCTCCAAGGCTCTGTAGGTGATCCCATGGAGGACAGATCCTTGTTGTACAGGCAGATAACATTTGGCATGGACTCCTGTGCCTGAGGATTTGACACCTCTGAATTCAACAGCAGCAGGACCACTGTCTCCACCATACACTTCTGATCTGGCTGGTAAAGGCTTTCTCTGTAAAAAGGCCTGCCCTGTGCTCTACTCACGACTCTGGGTTCAGCAATACTGCAATTCACTGCAATGCTGAATGAAACCTGCTTTCATTCAGCTTTCTGTCTGAGCAGGAGGAGAGGTTCAGGCTCCATCAGGGGCTTCAGGGCAGCTCGAGTCCCCAAGAGCAATGCCAGATGAGGGCTAAATTGGCACATGCAGCCCATACCCCAGCCCTCTCCTTTGCATCCAGCTCCTATGGTGGCCTTTCCATAGAGGCCTGCAGTGGGGCTGTAAAAACACAGCATGGTAAATTCAGAATGAATATGTAAAGTATGTGTACATGGGCGTGCATTCAAGATGTACACTTCACAGCTGTGTTTCAGAACTGGCAAACCAGAGTGTAAAATATGAGAATAGTCTTCTATAAGGCAGTTTCAATCTTGATAAAGAAACATCACTTGAAGAATGAAACAGCACTCAGGGAGTCCTTTTGAAATTCCTGCTGCTTCTATCTAGAGTCTTGGTTTCAGCTGTTCCCTCCACCTCTCTGTGGGTAATTTTAAGCATCCCATAAACACACGTGGTGGGAATGAAGGGCAGGATTGAAGGAAAAAAATGGGACCAGCTTCATCCTCATTCCAGAAAAATGGGGAACAAACCAAATATCAAAGCAATTTACTGTGAAGCTTCGTGGTAGACTGGCAGAGACTGATAGTTACTTAAACATACTGTAAGCAGATGAATAATAATTATTTAATAGGAAGCTGAGTACATTGTACCTACTTTTGCTACAAGCTGTACAGATTGCTACAAGCTGTATAGATTTCTCAGCCTTTTTAGAGTGGATAAAATAAAAAATTACTATGTGCTAGAAGCTTCTTTCTTTGCTGACAGGAACCAACTACACTTTTGCCCCCTCTTAAACAAACCAGTGTACTTTTCACTCCATAAATCTCATATTACTTCCTTCCTTTTCATTTATTTTGAACCAGAAGGAGGAGTTTCTAACAGAAGTGCTTTATGGCAGCCGGAGGAAAACAGCAAATCAGGATGGAAGCTGCATAAGGAAAGTAAATCAAAAGTAATAAAATCATGGAGATCTAGCAAGGTTTGTGGGGGGAAATGAAGTCGAAGTTGACTGAATCCAGAGCTGGAGAAACATTACACATGAGAAAACACCATTAAAAATAGGCTGCACTCTTAACAGATGAGATGGGAAATGAAGTAATAATTTATAGCAAAGATAGGAGAAAACCTGCCAGGTTTGCAAATTCCAAATTATATGCAAGTTTGAATAACAAGTGATAATGAAATGCAAGCACACAGTCTTAAGGGTAGAACACCACGGAACAATTTAATTAAAAGGAAAACAATATGCTGTGCAACACAGGATCAGAAATAACTTACTGCCTGATGTTTCTGTTCAGCTAACTAGATAGTTATCTATCTGATAGGGCAAGCAATACATTCTAGTGCTTGAAAAATTTTGCATAAAGGTTTGAACTTGACCTGAAAAAATACCAGTAATGACTTAAAACTTTCCAAGTAGGTGTTTTCTAAAATTTTTTTCATCTGATTTTAAGTGACACGAGTATGAAACAAATGGAAAATGTCTGTGGGCATAAGAACTTCTGCTATGCATGTATACTTTTTAAAAGTAGCTTTACTTTCAAAAGCAGAATATGGCAAGCATTTACTGTGATAAATATGGACATTTTTTCCCAGTCCCTAAGAATGGTCATAAAAATATTCACACAGTTTGGCGAGGCTTCTAAAAACAAAAAAAAAACCTCACACCCTAGAAATATCACATTTGATATTAAGCAATGCAGTAAAAGAGTAGCTTACTTTATATTGAAGGATATTGACCACAGTATGGGATACTGCAGAAGAAGGTCTGCAGATTTGCAAATGAACTTCATGCATGATTTATAAATGCAAATGTGAGTAGTAGATAATAATGAAATACAAGCAAGCAAATATACATGATAGATCAGATACCTCGGGGAGGCGGGGGAAGCGTGCTGCACTAAATGTACTTTTTCAAATGTCAGAATTGGACCCAAATGGCATGAGAAAGCAGCACCTTGATAGAGTGGAATTATAGGAAAACAGCATGTGGATAACACCAAATGAAGGTAAAGGTAGAGTGAGTGTTAGCAGTTGTGTAAGAAAATACCCTACTAAGGTATATTAAAAATAATGGCATTAGTCTTAGTCTGGAAAAGAAAATACTGGTTACA
>VYZQ01063630.1:0-27080 GCA_013400655.1 Mystacornis crossleyi
GAAGGGAATGGAGCTGGTGAAGGATCTGGTGGGCAAGTCTGATGACAACCAGCTGAGGGAGCCACCGGGACTCAGCCTGGAGAAGATGAAACCTGGTAGGGACTGTATCACTCTACAACCACCTGAAAGGAGATTGCAGTCTGCTGGGGGTCAGTCTCATCTCCCATGTAATAAGCAACAGGACAAGAGAAAATTGTCAGATTGTGCCAGGGGAAGTTTAGATTGGATATTAGGAAAATTTTTTTTTACCAAAAGTGTAGTCAAACATTGGAAGAGGCTGTTTAGAGAAGTAGTGGAATCACCAGCCCTGGAAATATTTAAAAGTCATATACAGATCTGGCTTAGGGACACAGCTTAGTGGTGGACCAGGCAGTGCTGGGTTTACAGTTGACTCAATGAGGGTAGAGGTCTTTTCCAACCTAAATGATTCTATGACTCTATGAGGTGATTTTACTGCCAAACACGTCTTCAAGCAGCAAGCTCATCAGAGGCAAGTGAGCTTCTTGGGAATGAATTTTAAAACAGCATTAATATACCCTCATTGTTTTGTGCCTAATATCTTCTGGCTGGCAAATATATTAATGCTGCATTTATTAGATCAGTGTGTTTCTTGAGGTCGAAAGGAGGGAGGTTCTAACAGAGAGAAATATGACTTGTGTAGTTGAAGGCAATGGCAGAACATTGCACCGACCTGTTTTCAGCTGGAGTGGCCCATGTTGGTCTTCAAGTTTTTAGCTTTTATTGTACTGCAATCCCCACCTTCTTCAGTATGCATGAACTGGTGGCATGACTGCCATGAAAGAAGAGGAAAATGGAAAAGGGAAAACCTTTATTTGTCTCCAGATGGAAAGCTTTTCCAGCTGTGCAAGAGGCACCTGCTCCATGAGACACGCAGTGGCTGTATTGTGGTCTGCAAAGCATCCAGAAAAGTCCTTCAGTGTAACCTATAAAGGGAAAACCTTAATATAAATTTTGCCTAATCAGCATTTTCAAAAGACAGTAAACCATTCATGGAGATGGAAAGTTGGCTAGTTGGATGGGAACAAGTACATGCAAAAGTGAAAATATTCAATGACTCTTTAGAAACATTTTGGCACTTAAAAAGAGTGAGTCTGCATCTAATAGGAAATGAAGAATTTGTGTTGGTAATTATAATTTAACATCTTCAATAAAAAACAACCTTTTCATGCCAACACAGTGCTAGCAATGTATGGAGTTGGATGCATTACTTTCTTTAAAGGGAAAGATTGGTAGGAATTACTTGCTTCCAAATTATGTCCCAAATCCATTTTTTCACCTTTCTTTCGCATTCTTGCCTTGTTTCTTTCTCCGTTTTCTCTGTGGAATACATAGATTTTTGGTTGTCATGGCTGTCTTCTGTTTTTTTTATTAATTCTTCAGAAGAACTAATATATACCTCCCACGTCCCCATTTAAATACATAATTTGAAACCAGGAGCTTGATAATTCTAAATTATTTTTAAGGTTTGATAGACTGGATGTCTGGCAGATAATTCATAATCCCTTCATAAATACTGTTTACAAATGGCTTTATTTATTTATTCCAGAGGTTTTGTAACTCTTTATTATCTTTATCTTTATCTGAAGAAATTAAAGAAAATTATTTACCTGCAGATATTTTATGTGGAGTACATATCTTACTCCTTGTCTCAATCACTAGTCTGTAAGTAGTAACGCCTAGAAAAGAGCAGGATGAACATTTTGCCTATTATTGCTTCAGAATCCGCATTTCACCTTCCTGACTCTTATGCTGTTTACTTTGCAACATAGTACCTTAACACTAGGTTTCTCAATTATTTTTGCTTCGTTTTCTTTTAGAGAAAGTACACATTAAATGCCTACTGTGTGAAAGAAAATATTTTATATTGTATGCATTTATAATTTCTTTTGTTTTTATCAAATAGAGAAAAAATTAATCAATTTGTTTCAAGTGTGTAAATGATACTATTATAGGCTTTTAATGAGTGAAATCTGTTATTAACATAAGTTACATATATAAGCATACATATAAATCCCGGTCAGGCTGGAAAAAAGAACCAAAAGTAATTTAATTTGGACCCTCAGAAGAAAAGTTGTACAAATACCAAGAATAGAGATTTCTTTCTCTCCAGTCTAAAGGGGAACATACTGAAGTATTATAAGCTTAAGGGTATATGAGGTCTCATTCAGTAACAGGAGGTGTTTGCAAGGCTGGGTCTCTATTTTTACAAAGAGTGCTATATAATATACAAGTGGAAAATTATTCTATCCAAGTAGAAATAAAACCAAACTGCCTTTAAGATGACATAACAGCAAAATCTAAATCATTAATACTGTGCTTGTATTTGTTGTGTTTCTGTAAAAGAATTTCAAAAGAGGCATATCAAAATATATAATGAAAATCTCAATATGCAGTATATTTATGTGCCTTTTTACTGTCACACCATCATTTTGCTTAATCCTGTAGTGCAAGATCAGTTCACTGATTCCCTTTGGGCTTTACTCTGTCACTATCATTCATACGAGGGTGTACCATGGGGGTTATGCCACAGGTCTCCGTATGACTACTAGTCTTTGCAATAGGTTACTGCCACATAAATATAAGTTTGGCAGAAATTAGTAGGTAAAGGGCATTGCAAAATTTAAAGTCTCAGGGTAACATACAAAGAGCAAACATATTAGGAAGCAAACTCTGCTTGCTACCCTAACATGACAGTAAAAGGCTACAACCTAGACCAGTATTCCCAGTGGAGTCAGACATAACCAGCAATAATGATGTTTTCCTGGTCCTGTGAGCTGGAGCTCTGCACACATACTAAGGGAGATAGAAGCAGCAACTTAGAGCAGGCCAGAGATGTATGTGCAGTGGGGCAGACTGAAATGTATCTTAGAAATGTAGAGAGTTACTATTAAAGCCAGTGATAGAATAATAAATAAATAAATAAATACCTTGCAGCCTGCATATGGTTGTGGAATCAGATACAATGGAAAAGTGATCAGGATAGGAGCTACAAATCAATATATAAATAGCACAAGGGGATGCCTGACTTTTTGAAAAACCTAATTGCCAAAGAAATGAAAACTGGACCTGGCTGCAAATTAGCTTCTAGGGTAAATGAGCACACTGTGAACTTCAGTTCATTCCCGATATACAGGGTCAAATTAATTCCTCTGGACTCATATAAGGAAAAAAAATCTGAGCGAGGTTTAACTCTTGTTCATTCACTCTTTTTTTTCCCTAGGGTTACTCTTCTCAAATTAGAGAGTATGTGAGATATTATTTAAAGTCACAAATCTAATAGCATCCTAACATATGCTGATCCAATTATGAATTAGCTTGCATTTTGTTCTGCCTCTGTTGGAATCCAGAGTAAGAACTGCATTACTTTAATACAAATCTCAGATGAATGACATTAAATAAGAAACAAAATCATATTAATTTAAAAAGGACAAAGCCTGCTATTTAGAAAAATTGACTTCTCTTCATTAACCAAGAAGCTGTCCACACAGAAAGTGTAAAGGAAAGAATTCTTGATCATTACCCCAGAAAAGGCATAACAAGGTCTTAGATAAATTCAGCTGAGAACCTAAAAGTCCACTGAATTAATTGTCATGGACTAAAACCTAACACTAAACTGAAAATCATAGTCACATTATTTTTAAGAAGAGATAACAAGTAGACAGAAAAAACCATCTCACAGTTTGGAGTGTGTCCAAATTATTAGTGTAAATAATAGCATTTACACTATATACCAAATATATAATACCAAACTATTAGTATTAAGAATAGTAAATCCCTGTTATAACACTAAAACTACTCTATGTTGGTAACTCCCGTCACAGGGAAAAATTTGCAGAGTAGAAAATGTATGGAAAATATGATGCGAGTACATAGCTTTTTTGGTCATCCTGCACTTCACAATATTCAAATTGTCCACTTCACTGGATAATGAATCCCTAAACCAACCTTCTCTAATGACTTTCCTCCCCCCTCAAAGAAAGTCAGACATGAATAATGACTACAGACAGTTTCTAAGCACTTACAAGGGGTGTACACAGTCTAAGGAAGGTTGTCATCTGAGAAAATATGATACTCTTGGCATTGTCTTTTCTTTTGAAAGAATGTTAATGGCATGTTGGAGACTGCCAGCAATACCTCCCCAAGGTAAGGTAGTTTTCAAGGAGGAATGACTCTACACAGACATGAATGACTCTGTCCAAGCCACATCATTAAAAATGTAATGGTTATGGAGACCATATGTTTTCCTTGTTACAGAATTAGTCATTAAGTTCTGCCTTTTCGAGTTATAAATTGATCTTGTAGGCAGGATGACAAATCAATGAAGAAAATAAAATAAGCAGTTTTAGTCTTTTTATACACGTATGTTCTAATAACAGCTTTTTAAAAAAGCACGTAGCACAGTCCGGGTTTTTTTGCCAGTTTCCCATATTACAGGAATGAAATACAGACCCACAAATTGAACAATTTTTGCTAATGACTCACTAAAAAAAAAATTTAGGTTATAAAAAACAAATTTCCAAGTTTCTGCAAGTAAAAATACATTTTAAAAGACAGAAAAATTAGCCTTTGAACCCACAGGATTACTTCAAGAATAGTGGCTGTGAAATGTACTTCACTCAACAACAATTCAGTATTAGCCGAAAACTTCTTTAATAATCACATAATTTGTATTTAAGAGGCATGAGCAAGAAACTGGTAAAGCAACATGAAGACCATCTAAATAAACAGCCACACCAACAGTAATAGACACACCCAATAGAATTTCTCCACAAAATACACATTTTCTAGACAAGATTATAACCACAGCTCTGTAGCTCACAAGGTTTCTAGTGACTAAGACAGGTATATTTTTGGCTTCTGAGGTTCACATCTTGCCAATCTGCATCTGAGTAAATGACAACCTATAGGAGCAGCAATTTAGCTTCAGATAATTCATACATTCCAGCTTGGCACACATAGGGTTTTTTAAAGGCTCACCAAGTTTTTGAACTTGACCACTCTTTGTGAGGATGGTCCTGGATAAGTCAGCTTGTGAAACCAGAAACTGCAATTTTGAAATCCAGTTTGCACACTCTCCTCTGAATTCCTAGCCATTAACTTGGCACAAGGCAAGGACATTTTTCTTTCTCAAGCTATTGTTAATGGTTTTGCACGTGCTCTGAGCTTCTTCTGTTCTGTGTGTATCAGTGGATGTGAGAATGTCCACATTAGAGCACTGCCTTCAAAAGTGAGCTACCTGGATGGAAGTGGAGGTGAGTCCCTTAGGGCCTTGCTTTGACTCTAATCATAGAGTGCTTTGAGTTGGAAGGGACCTTAAAGATTATCTCATTCTAATCCACTTGCCATGGGTAGAGACATCTTCCACTAGACCAGGTTGCTCAGAGCTCCATCTAGTCTGGCCTTGAACACCTTTAAGGATGGAGCATCCACATCCTCTCTGGACAACATGTTCCTTGATTAAAAACTTACGTAAGCTCTCTATGACTGTTCCAGCTGCAGCATTTTTTTTCCCAGAAAACAGTCTTTTGCTCTTCAGTACCATCAACTCTTTAATAAATTCAGAAATAATACATGTTTTGAAAATCATCAGAGAACTACAAAAAACCCCCAGTCAGCTCAGTTTTAGCTTGAACTTCTGCAATCTGAAAAAGAAAAGAGAGTCTAATACCAGTGCAATATTTTAACACAACAGGAGGACACAATGGATTGCTGTTACAATCATCCTTTTAAAGCTCTCTGCTCAAAAACAATCACCAAATTTTCAGTGATAAAAGGGCCTTTACTATTTGAAATAGGCTGTATGAAGATCCAGATTCAAGGGATCTTCATACCTTCCAAACAAATAAGTTTTATCAGATAAAAAGAAAAAGGAGGACATTTATAAGATTGCAAAGAGTATTGAAATATAGTTTTTAAAGAAAAAAATTGAATTTAAAACTTTAAACTGCTGAATATCACTATGCTCTCAGTTCTTGCAAGCAGCTCTATAAAAACCAATTAATGTATCAGCACTGACTCAAAAATTATATATTCAACATATATATTTGCTTAGACCAGCCAAAATTATGTAAATCAAATTCTAGAAGATTTAAATGTCCTAAAATATTTTTGTATTGGCTTCATCAAATCCACTTAAGATTGACAATTTTTGTTAAATGCGTAAACTTATACATAGAACGGACTCAGATATCTTCATTTTCTTTTTGAAAGGAATATTTAAAGCCTTCCAAAATCAATGCTACTGAAACAAAATCAGAATTCTGACGTATTTCAAATATAAAAATGTTCATATTTTACTGAAACGTAAAAAGGTGTCAGGAATTCAAATTTATCATATGAAACATTAGTGTGGATTATAAAGTACCACAGTCCTGTTTCATTAGATGACAATTTACAGGGCATTGAGTGGAATGAGTTACACTATAAATACTCACACACCTCCTGCTTTGAAAAGCAAGTATTCTGGAAACATTTACTCTTTTGGTATGCTGCATACACTGGAATAGTTTCAGCTTGACCAAAAGTTTGCTACTGCAAATAGAATAGTCAAGCTGCTTAAAGCATATTCAAGAAGCTGTGTTTTACACTACTACTACTACTATTTTTCTATTCAGATTTGAATACTGCTCTCATATACCTAAAAAAATAGCATTGTCATGCCATTTTAGTTTATTTACTGATGTTTACAATTCACATTACAGCCACTGACTCAAAGTCGGTAAACAGAGACTAAAACTTGCTTTAAGAAGCCTCCGGGCACAAATGGAACTGCAAGACATCTCTAGGGGAGACTGGTCTCAAGCACTTCTGGAGCTTGGTCCAGCCCAGAAATGCTATTATGTTTTGCTGAGGTAGTGAGCAGACAAGACTCAGTGACTCAGCTTACTCTTGTGCTGTGCTATCCATCCATAGTGGCAAGGAAAGTGTCACAAATAAATTAATTTTTAAGAGCTAGAACTTTTCATATACTTTCTAACTTGAGAACAGGGAAATAACACTGAGTGGTTCCACCAGAGTCAACCAATAAAATGTTTCTTTTTTTTTTTCCCAGGAAATCTTTAAAGATACTGAGGACTGCATTAAAAATGCCAAGTGACATCTAAAGTATCTTGCTAGTAGGCTACATTTCACTTCATTTTGCCTTCAGCAAAGTCTGGTTCTGTATGCACCTACCTTTCCTGGTGCCTTCAGCATTCTGGTCCCAGCTGACTTAAGCTGACTCACTGCACTGCTGAGTAACTTACCCACTGGATGGTTTCAGACTGAAGTATAACTAAATGGGAGCAGGGTTAACAAGAACAGACCTCAAAAGTACATCAGCTTCTCTTCCAGTGCCATGAGGTTGCTAAGTGCTTAAAAAGGCTTACAGACTCAAAAAAGTCTGCGCTACAAGCCCTTCTGTGTTGTTGCTTTAAATGAAATTTGCTTACCTCATGAGTCTGTAAATTTTTTGTTTTTACTGAAAAGCAAGTTATTTCACTTGGCAGGTGCTACAAACGCAATTTTTTTCTGAAAAGACACACTTCAACAGAATGGTTTAAAATTAAGAACATCTCGGAAACTAATAACAAAAAAGTACTTTAACATTGTTTTCAAATATTTATTACAACAACCTATAAATGTTTTTCATCCAAACAGCTTATCTGCCTGCAGTATCTGTAACCTAATAGCCACATTACCCCAAGTTGTCAGCTAAATAGCAATGAGTCTAAAAACTCAAATAATCCCCACCCTCCTTCCCAGCCGGCACTTTTGCTATTGTCTAGGACCACAAATAGTTTTATTAATAACTTAGCTAGCAAAAGTACAAAGTCACCAACAAGAAAAGTCACTGTGCTTGCACAGACAAAAACTTTTCATGTGCTTTAGAAACATGCTCCTGGCTCTCAAATCTGGGATCCAAAACTCTAATCACCACTAGGGCTCATTCTTTTTGCTATAAAAATCTCCACCAGCATTCTCAGGATCTGACATAAGCCTTTTTGGCTGCTTCTTAGGGTTTTGATAGCCTAAAGTCACAGATAAGCAAGCCTGGAAGTACAAATCCTGCCAGAATAGTTCCCATCTTTCCAAACATAATTGAAAATCACAGCTTTATGTAGTGGAACAACATTTAACAAGCATATAATGCATATCGTTAGACAGAAAGTTAATAGAGGGCTACAGGTTTCACCCTGAAGGATGAACAACAAAAGCAATTTAAGCATTTGCTACCCAGGAGTCAGGAAGGAGCTGGCCAGCACCTCACTTCAACTACACTTAAGGCAGGTAAGCCACAGAAAAACAGGTGATATTAAAAAAAAAAACCAACAGGGAATTGGATATGAGAAAGCTTACTTCACTTTGCAACCAAAGATGAATGATGTAACAGAGGACAGATTTTTGAATATGGCATATTAACTTAAACATACCTCGAACCTCCTGGTTTATAGAATTGTGCTATTTGTTTAGAAAGTAAAATAAAATAAATAAGGTTTTTCCATGAAGAAGAATGTATTTTGGTTGAGTTACTATCCCTGGAAGTGTTCAAAAATGAGTAAATGTAGCACTTCTCAATACGGTTTAGTGGGCATGGTGGTATTCAGCCAAAGGTTGGACTTGATGATCTCGGAGGTCCTTTCCGACCTTAATGATTCTAGGGTTTGTCGAAGGAGGTGCTCCTTCCAAGCAGACACCAGGGCTGTGCCTTCCGGGGGAACTGGCGATAGGGCTAGGGGTCTCTCTTGAAGCTGCTGGGGGATCCGGGTTCAGCTGGGGCCGGGGGGTCCGGCCGGGCAGAGGGTCCCGTCTCAGGCACGGAGATAGTCATTCTTGAGGCGACTGAGGCGGGCGCCGTGGCTGCGGACGGTGAGGGCCAGCAGGTCGTACTTGTCGCGCAGCCCGCTGGAGACGTGGCGGGTCTCGCGGAGCAGGGCGCGGGCGTGCAGCAGCAGCCCCAGGAAGCTGTCGCCCAGACGGGACTCCTCGCGGCCGCCCTGCTCCTGCCCCTGACGGAATTTGCCCTCCAGCTCGCTCAGCGAGCGGTCCGAGCTGGAGTAGGCGTCGCTGATCTGGGCGGACTCGCGGCGCAGGTAGGCACCATAGCTCTCCTCCCCGTCCAGGTCGTAGGAGATGCTCCTGCCGATGCCTTCCAGCACCCGGCCCGCGTCCTCCACCTGCCGCCCCAACACCGTCAGCTCCTCTCGCAGGCTAAGCCCGCCGGCCGCCGCCGCCGCCGCGCCGCACCGCCGCTGCTCGCTCACCCGGAAAAGCAGCTGGCACCGCTCGGGGTCGTCGTTCTCCTCGTAGTCGCCATCGGGAACGAAGTAGTGGTGCAGGCTCCCGTTAGACATCTCGGGGTACAGCGGCCCCTCGAAGTACCCGCGGCAGAGGCTGCAGAGCCAGAACAGCCACAGCAGGCGCAGAGGGACCGGCATGCTGCGGCCGACGGACAGCCTAGGACCGCCCGTGCCGCATGGGTCTCCCCGGTGCTGCCGCTGCCTTCCCCGCCTCCGCTGCGGGCCGCCCGGGCCGAGTACGCAGCACGGCTGGAGAGCTGGCGGAGGTCTGGGGGCGGCTGCGCCGCGCCGGTCTAAAAAGCCGAGCAGTCCCGCCGAAGGGGAAGCGGGCCCCGCGTCGCGCCAGGCAGGGCCGGGCCGGGCCGCCCCCGCCCCGGGCACCGGCCACAGGGCCCCCGAGAGCACCGCCCTCCGCATCGCCCCCGCGGGCGTGTCAGACGCGGGGAGGGAGGGATACACGGACACCTTTCTCCTCTTAATAAAGAAAACCTCCTAAACCTGATGTTGCTCGGGTCTGCTCTTCTTCCAGTTAGAAATTACTGCTTTGCTAACAGCCTGGTGTGTACAGCAGCTCAAATACAGGGCTTGGGACAGAGACTTCTCAGAGTTGCTCAGGCCACATAGTTTGTCACTGATCAAAAACTAGGAGGGGAAAAAGATGCAGGATCAAGTATAAAGTCTCAAACAATAAACCTTTATAGGGTAAGATGGGAAAACGAAACACAAAATTTGTTCTTAAACAAAATGTCAGATGTGTTTGAGGAAAACCCTATTGCAATGCATCCTGGGGGGCTGACTTTGTAAGAAGCGTTTCTTCTTGAAACAATATTTTGAGTGAATCTAGTAGCAGAATGGCGGCATGGTTGAACCGCGCATGTAACTTTTAGAAATCTGTCTTTACCATTTTTGAGTTGTTAAATCAAAGTGAGATGACAAAAAGAAAGGGTCTGTAAAGTTATCAACTCCTTTCACATCATCTTTCATGGAAAAAATCACTACCTAGCAAAGATTATACCAAATCCTGTAGTCATCCAGAGTTAAAACTCCTGCTGCTGATTGTGGGAGATTTGCATGCAACAATATTTATATTGCCTCTATAGACTAAATAAGTACTTTAACTATCATCTTGACACTTTCTGCATGTTGCAAATAACTATGGTGCTGACAGTTAACTTTGTTGGGAAAATAGGCCAGACACTTAAGATATATGTCTACTTTTTTCACTATTATGCTGGACATTGTAGGTTAAAGCCTTATGGGGCTGAAGGGGCTTAGGGCCTACCATTTCTTATGCTGCCATTATTTTAGACACCTATAATTCAAATGCAGTCTTGAGCCCCTTCCCTCACACCAGCTTCATTCTGTAATCACAAACCATCCTGTCTCTGGGCACACATGAAGCAAATAGCTGCTGTAGACACCAGCTGCTCATCTCAAGTTCAGGTGTAGTGAGCTCCACAAGCTGCTGCCTTCTTTGGTGACTGTTCCTTGAGAGGATTCAGGGAGGCACCATGTGTCTGGTAGGTTCCTGGGAGCTCAGTGATGGGATTAACTACATAGCCAGGCCCTTTAATGTAAGAAACATAGCTACTGAGTGCAAGCTGTCACTTTAGTGTGGCCTTTAATACTTCATGATAACCTGTGATATCACTGTGCCTGGGTGCTGACTTCAGAGCCTACTGAAGCACTTTACATAAGCACAAAAGGTCATAAGACTAACACCAAGAAACAAAAGCAAAAAATAAACCAACCAGTCAGACAACCAACAAAAAACTAACCAGAGACAGCCAGAATAATAACTGAAGCCTTCATGTTCTGAATTGATATAGTCTCTGCAAGTTCTGGAGTCATTTAAGATCACAAACACAGACACCTCAAGATGAGCAGGTATTTGCAGTGTCCAGGCAGCTTCTCTTTACAGGCAACTTTCTGTTGAGAAGCCAGCCCAGACAAGCAATTGTAACAGAAACACTCCACTCATTTGGAAACATTTAAAATTTGTAATTAAGCTCACGAAACACTCATATAAATAGGTTGGATTAGGCTAAGGTACTGTGCTTCAGCTTTCTATAAAATGTTTAAAGCTTATTCAGCTGAGGCTGTTTGGTATTTGTCCTTGGTCTATGTTAGCCAACAGGGGCTCCTTGAAACAATTCTATTCCCAGGATGCTCTTGTTTCACCTACTGTTTTGTTTGGATCCCAATTCTTTGCCAATCATAGTACATTGTCTCCATCCATTTCCACCCAGACTGCTTTTACTGACAGCTGATTTGGCTGGTACTTGGATTGTAGCGGACTCTACTTTTGAGGTCTCTTCATGGAAGTACTACACTGTAAATCACCCAGCTATAGCTTTGTCAGCATGGTTATGCTTTCACCAGTGCCACAGAGAGTATAAAAACAACTAGCTTTAGTAAATATTTTGTCTCTGTACATTTAGAGATTAAGAGGTGTATGCTGTTTCCTGCTGCAGCTTCTGAATCTCTGCCACTGCTGTTTTCAATCGAGCATGTATTATCCAGGTTTAATTTAAATTTTATATCCAAATAGTCTTGACCCAAGTAACACACTTGGAATGTCAGCTTTCAAAGGAAGTCTGTACTTCGGGATCTGCAGTCTTACTGACTCAGTGGGCATAGCTTTTTTGGAATGCATCCAACAAACAGATCTTCCTTGTGGCATGCTCCCATGAAGGCCCTCATTTAAATCCTGGCATTGTCAAAAGACCAGTTGATTTCAGTATTTTATCCTCCAAGCCTGCTTAAGCGTTTAAAAGTTCCTTCTGTATAAATGAGGAAAAAGTAAAAGAAGGAAAAATAAAGCAGCATACTGGTACTGTTGTCTTACAAATACTTGGCATGATATACTCTGATGTGGTAAAGCCACTGTTTTTCCACTGAACAACATTAGTTTAATGTAATATAAAGAACTGTAGAATTTACTCTGCATAACCTCTTACGCAACAGCACCAAAATCAGCCTCCTGCCCAGAAATGGCCTACAAACTGATGGCAAATGCACAGCTTAGCACTGGATTTCAGGTGACAGTTGTATACATCTTCCTCTGCAAACTATGCTCCATCTTTGGGTTTTGGCTCACATGTAATTGCTATTTCTGTTTAGATCATGGCAAACTTTGCAGCATCAGAATATTTCAGATGTAAATGGCCATTAATTTGGAGAATAGATTTATGTTATACAGTCCTAAAGGCCCCACAGGCTTTGGAGTATAAATGTTTTCTGACTACTGGCTTCTGTTTTCCTGCTATGAACTATACCATGGCTTTACATAAAGATAACTTGTTTAAACATGAGACTAACAAGTATGTGTATGTAATTTCTAATTGTAGGGTGCAGTGCTAAATGCTCAAATGGCATCAAGTGAGGGGGGCATGAAATAGTCCACGAAAGAGTTTTTGTAGGAAAGTTGCCATAAGAACATACCAGAAATTCTGTAGAGTAAAAAAAAAAAGTTTGGGGAATTAAGATTTTATAACACATTTAGCATTCATACAGTATAACTTTGCAATACAGCAGAAAATCAGAATCAGTATGCTGAAGCACAAACCATATTGAATGTTCTAGGACCAGAAGCACGTCTGGGGTTTCACCGAAATTTTGAATTTCTTAGAAAGGCATATTTAATTCCAAATTGGAACAGTTGACCAACAGCTATCTCAGAAACAAATTTGTAGAGAAAATAATTTTATTATTAGCTTGTCTAAGCTAACTGATTCTGATAACCCTTTTCTCCTTCACAAACTTCAGGCTGAAGCCACATCTGTGTCTGGGCACAGAATCCTCTGAGTCCGTTAGCACTGGCCTGTCTTGGATAAATAGTACAGAAAACCAAATTCAGAAAACACAAGTAGCTACAGAAAGATTGGGTATGAGGCTGAATGTGAATACAACTAATGGAAAAGGTCTGTCAGGTTGGTTGTCTCAGAAGTTTGCAATTAATACTGAACCTACTTCAGCTTTAGCCAACACCAAAATGAGCTTGGCCTTGGCAAAATAAAATGGAAAAACATTTACCACAGGCCGTCTCTGTAGTGGGTGCTGGTTTACTTTATGGAAATATAATTTCCTTAAAGCAGAAAACTGGGGCTATGCTCAGTTTATTTTTATAAAGTGAAGTGATGCATCTGGATGCTTCCTAAGAAGGGAAAAGGTTAAAAGAGAGTCGAAGCAGGATAAATATGTACTGATATTTTTGTAGTGCAGTTTCTGTCTGTTGATGAAAAACCTTAAACCCCAAAAGGAATATTGCTAGCATCTCTTCAGCAAGGTTCCTGAAGTGGAAATAATAACACTTCCTCAGTGGAAATGAAAACATTTAAAAAAACATCATCGCTGGCCAGCACATGGAGAAGTTTTCCAGTTACTGTAAATGTGATTTGTTACAGAGACAGCATATCATGCTTTTAACATGTTGATTCGATTTTCAATACTTTCTCTGTTATTTTTAATGTTCTTTGTAAGGATGAAAAGGCTGCTTTTGGAAACATACTTTGCAGTTGTTACAGAAACATGGTTCACTATTTATTCATAAAAAATGCTTTCTCCTTTCATTGAACTTGTTAGGAGTAAAATAAGATTTTAAAACTCCCAAATTTTCTCTTTCTTTCTCTCGCTGTCTCACAAAATAGAGAAAGCTTACAATCTAACATGTCCTTCTCAGGCAAGGGTAGCAAATAATTTAAATAAAAGCCTTGGAAGAAATCTAGATGAGTCTGGTGGGGAAATGCTGATGTCATCTCCAATGGGATTACTCCATTTATACAGTTTCTCAGGATGTGTGGATCTGTGATCTAATGTATTCATTTGTGGCAGAGTCTTGAGAACATAAATTTTCTGAAAGCTGGATTTCACCAGGTCTGTTCTTTAAGTCAATTCCCCAACAATTTAAACACACTAAAGAATTTCCAGTTTTACCACCTTTATAAGGATTTTATTTTTTGATTTTTACACATAATCTTATATATTAAGATCAGGCATGAATTCCTGAATAAAAGCTAGATCCTGACACATTTATACTGGTTAGTCATCAAATTTCCTCTTCTTGCTAATCTTTTAAGGTCTTTGCTCACAAATTTGAGGGGGGAACCTACCTGTTTAGGCTAACCAGCTGCATATAGTTTTATTAAACATGTCTCCACAAAGAATTAGCCTTCCTGCCTCAGGTAAAACTGAAATGTAATAGTATCCTCCGTGCAGATAAAAGTAAGATAAGATGGAAAATGTCAAAAAATTTGTTGGATTTAACTAGTTTAATCTCCTCTCAGCTGTACCTTTCCTGTTCTAGTTGTGGGACTGGGCTGGGCTGAGCCATGCATGGTATCTGCATATGCTCGCAGCTTCCTCACCATATCCTGCATGGTCTCAACCTCGTCATCCTTCTTCATCATTGCTAAAGCAGAAGCGTATTCTTGTGGCCCAAGTCATATGAGTTTTCGCCACACCACTGGGTGAAGGCATGTTGCTGTTCAGGGCCCCAGTGAAAATTGTTCTTCTTGCAGGTAATCAGGTAGAGGGCTCACAATCTGGCTGTACTCAGGAATGTGCATTCTCCAAAAGCCTATGGCACCTAAGAAAGCTTGTGTTTTCTTCTTGTTGGTTAGTGGAGACATTGCTGTGATCTTGTTGATGACCTCGGTGGGAATCTGACGCCATCCATCTTGCCACTTGACTCCCAGGAACTGGATCTCCTAAAGCTATGGTGATGGACTCTGATACATCAGAGACTCCCTTGTAATTTTGTGATAAGCATGCGGGGTAGAGCTTTCTAATCATAGCTACAAGCAAAGTGCCTGTGTTGAAATGAGTAAATGTTGGAGTAGCTGGGATCTAATGAGAAGCCTGAACAGAGAGAGTTTGTGATGAAGTGAAGACCCTTGCTCCCAGGGAAAAAGAAGACCTCTGTTCCAAGAGATGAAGATGATCCCAGAGATAGATGAAGAGAACCTTTGCTCTGGAACTGCTCATCCTTAAAATAGTACCCCATTAGCTAAGAGTGAACCCTCAAAAACAGTTGTGAGGAAAGCTGTAAGTCAAGGGAAAGGACTCACACAGGACCAACAGAAACCATCCCAGGCAGCTGTTGTGCTGTGACATTGAAGCCATGAGAAGATTGTTTCTTGTGGAGAAGCCCCATAGCATGGGCAAAAGAGACTCCTCTTCCTAAGTGAACTGATGAAAGACTATTATAAAAGTGGTAAACTCACTGAAATAACCCCAAGTTTGTGTCTTGATGTTTTAAGTGGGAGGAGGGACAAGAAGTGTTCTGAAGGTTTATTCTGACTCTTATTATTCCTTTTTCTTTTAGTTCTGTTAATAAACTTCTTTATATTCTTTAAAGTTTATAGCCTACTTTGCATTCCTCCCTATTCTTATCTCACAGAAGGTAAAAATGAGAGCAAACCCACTACACTAAATTGGTGTTTCTGCCCAGTTTACGAACTGAACCCACTACAAATGTAAAAAGAATAAAGCCCCCCATGCTTCTATAGTAAAATTCACTTGTAGTCACAGATCTATTTTTTATGAGTTGAAAAATGTCCTTTTTGTATCCCAACACATTCACTCAGATTTTTATTTAGGTGTTTTTAACAGTGTATTAAATTTAAAACTAGGCAGACTTTGTATTTGAACAGTGTACACCCTCATATGGTTTCAATTCAAACATACCAAAATCTCTATGTTAAAAAAAAAACCCAAAACCAAACAAACAAAAAAAAAAAAAAAAAAAAAAAAAAAAAANAAAAAAAAAAAGAGAACCCCAGCACTCACTTTAACAAACATTTTTATAAAATTCTACTTGAAAAAGCAGGTAAGGCATTACTTACAGTCAGCTCTATATTTATTTTTGTGCAGTTGTGGTAGACTGTTTCACAGGTTTTTAATGATTCAGTGCACACAGAGCACTCATTCAGCAGCCTGAACAGTGCGTTATTCTCCCATGCTTGAGGCTGGTGCAGAATGTCAATATGGAATTTATACCTCCTACTACAATTTATGACTTTTATTTGGAATGGCATGGCTTAGGAATTGGAATTCAAGGTTATTTCCTTGTGGCTCTGCAGATCCTTCTGCAGAGGATGCAGTGGATGCTGGTGAAATTTGCCTCTGCAGCTTGACCTGGAGTCCCAGTGTGGCTGTTTGTCCTGACTCTGAATCACAGTGCATGGGATGCTCCTCAGAGCTGCAGGAACATGCCCTGCCTGCTTCCACATTTATGGTCAAGAAACAAAGACCTGTGATTGACTTTAAAGTTTGGGGGCTAATTTAGGCTTAGGAAATATTACATCTCTTCCAGCTTGGTTGCCTTGGATAAGAAAGCCCCATTTGGGGTCACTCACAGCCTCTGAACACCATGTTTGGTTTTACATATCAGTTTGTTCAGGTTCTTTAATCCCACTGTGGTTTATGCTCCCAGAGATTGTGCAAGCTGGACAACCTGTGCAAGCTTTCCCTAGGCAGTGTCTTTTCTGGGTGCTGGAAAGTCTGAGGCAGCAGTACTGTCGTACCTTGGCAAATTTGGAAGAGTTTCTACGAGGTTAGATAGGTGATGCCTGAGTGTCAATAGGCTAAACGATCTCAGTCCCCAAACCCACAGAAGCACACAGAAGAGTAGATTCCCTCTAGTAACAGGAAAACGCTACTATTTCACAGTAAGCGGCTTTGGAGGCCTTTAAACAATTTCCTATTCAGAACCCTAAGAAGGTCCAGCAAAACTAAAGCAATGCTGTGACAACTGAAATTAAAATTAAGAGAGTATATTCAAAATGAAGAAGTATCTGGAAGGCAGGACAGGACAGCCTATCCTCTCCACAAGAGTAGCCTGGAGTACGTCTCTGTAGGTTAAATGGCTGCAACATGTGCTGTCTATCATACAGTAGTTTGGATTGGAGGGGACCTTTAAAGGTCATTTAGTCCAACCTCCCTGCAATGAGCAGCAACATCTTCAACTAGATGGAGCTCCATCCAACCTGAGTTTGAATATTTCCAGGGATGGGGCATCCACCACCTCTCTGGGCAACTTGTTCCAGTCTATCACCACTCTCATTGCAAAAAATTTCTTCCTTATATCTGTGCTAAACATACTCTCTTTTAGTTTAAAACCCTTGTCTCTTGTCCTATTACAGCAGAACCTTGCTTAAAAGTTAGTCCCCATCTTTCTTATAGCCCCCTCTCAGCCGTGGAATGGGTTCTAAGGTCCCAGAGCCTTTTCTTTTCCAGAAGGCTTGAGAGCAAAGGGAGCCTGTCTACAACTATGGGGTTGCCTCACCTTCCCCTCCTGCTCTTCTCCCAAGGAACACCCTGTGTAACTAAATTTCCAATATTAAATCTGTAGATGGCATCAGTAGTGGCCAGACAAAGTAGGAGTGGATCCTTTTTACTCTTAGTTCACTGCCAAGAATGTGAGCAGGGCTCTGAGAATGGCATCTGGACATTTGCTGCCATGACTTCTGCTGTAGTGACAAAAAAGCATTAGGAATCTGACAATGCTTTAGCATTAATGGAGAAACTAACTACTTTAATAACTAAGACTCTCAGACAGAGGTACCAAGGACTGCATTTTCTAAACTAACACTCTCTAGCTCTTGTTGAAAACGATCTGTACATTGCTCAGGCTCTTGATGGGGCACTGTCCAACATGGATCTTGGAAATATTTTGCTCAATATTGAAAAGCTTGCTTGCAGTTGGCTTACTTGAAAATTACTTGCAAACAGTAGCCTTTTCTCTCTTCTTTTTGGTGGGGGCCCTGCAAGTAATCTGTGAATTAGCACAGTGAATAATACAGGAAACATTCTTTTCTTTTCTGTTAACGTAACTTTCCAGAAATGTTAGGCATTTCCAGATATGAGTTGTAATCCTCCATTGTTCATTGTGTTAATTCCAGATGATTTAGAAAAAAGAAGTGTTAATTAAATTACAGCCTGCATAGTGCTTTCTAACAGTTATCTCTGACACCAGCTAATTGTTGGTGTTTGATGGGTAGCCCTGGGACAAAGTTGTTGCATGAGAAAAATCATCATGTCAAAGAATCCTTCTGATTCAAATTTTCAGCAGAGGTTTGTTTCTGATTAAGCGTTCAAAAGCATTGGCATTTACTAATGGTGTTGGTTATCAAACATTTTCAAAGAATTAGTGGTATGATTTGACTAGGAACAACTCAGGATCTTGAAGATCACTCTTTAGAGAAAGCTGGTACATGCCAGAGCTGATGGAGGATTTGCAAGTAGGCAGCCTTAACCACCAAAACTTCTGAGAGCAGCTGGCACACATTGCTGTGACACCATAACAAACCCAAAACAGGAGTTCTTCATCACTCATTGCCTGTACATGAGCCAAAGCAGTGAAAACCATCAAGACATCTGCATCTTTAAAAAAGAGAGCAGCAGAGAAAATCTCAACAAGCAACATAGTGCCATTGGCTTGGCTTTTCAATACCCCCAGGGATGGTGGGTGACTCCACCATTTCCCTGGGCAGCCTGTTCAGTGCTTGACAAACCTTTTGGGGAAAATTTTTTCTATATCCAATCTAATCCTGCCCTAGTGCCACTTGAGTCCATTTCCATCTGTGCTTTTAGACAAATTAAGTCTGAAGGAAATATTTGTGTTTGTATTTAACTGTGTTCGTGTCCTACCAAACTAAGAAGGGCTAGTTACATTCACAAGGAAAAGCACATGGTTGTCCTCACAAGACAAGGCAGGAAGCAGATGTTTTCTGTAGAGACATCCCCCTAGTGGGTCACCCAGGTGAGCCAGCAAGTTTCAAACATCATGGATGATCTTCTGAGGGGAGGTCTGAAAAATGGGTTGACCATAAGTCCCTTTGAGGCATCTCAGCCTTTTCGTCCTTTCTGACTATTTTATACTTCCGAAACTATTCCAGTCACTTGAAGGGTAACCCACAAAATAATTGTAGAAATTCTTTCTTGCCTATTTAAAACACATGTAATACTAGAATCTGACCATATCAGAACAAAATAGAAACAGGTACAAGCCAGAAAGAAGTAAAAAAAAGTGTTTTCTCACAATGACTGTGAAGGTGAGAAAGACAAGTATGAACAGATATGCTTGCAAATTAGTAAAGATCAGGCGTAAAGTAAAGAGAAGGTGTCAGGAAAGTGCATTTTTAAAATTTAGGTAATGGAGAGTATTAATTAAATATTTTTCTTCAGGAAAAAAATTCATGTAAAAGATCAACAGTTCAAATTCTTGGACATCTGAGGCTGGCAGATATTTAACATAATCAAAATATTGCCTTTCAGCAACCTCATCTGCTAAAAAACCAGTATCCACTGTTGCTGCTACTTGAACTACTTAGACATGAAAAAGAAAGTATCAAATCTTGCCTGAAAGCTTTGCTGGATCCCAAGACACACTTGCATGTAAGTTCAGACTCCCATGCTTGCATACATCAGTAGCTATATTTTACCTTACTGAATTTTGCAAACATTATTTAGGAGGTTCTTTTAGGTGTATGCTTTGACTTTTGTGGGTCATATTTAGGAATGGGATCATGGCAACATAATTTCTCATAGCCACAGGAGAACTGTGACTTCTACACCACAGCTACATGGGGATATACACTGGATGTATAGCACATGCAGGGACACAGCTGCTCTGTGCACCACATCACTTAGAGGCATAGTAGTAGCTATACAGATGAAATATTTTTTACCTTTTCCATTAAGTTTAAACCAGGAAAAAAATAGGACTTAGCTTCCTAACATGGCATCGCTATGAAATATTTAAACCATTTACTTATGGTCATTTTATAGTCAACCTTCTTGTGCTGTTTGAAAGGTAAACTATCAGAGAATATGCGAATATTTAGACAGTGCTTGCTGCTGCTCCATTCTTTGCTCTAATTCTTAGCCATGCACACAGCTAGAAACACTCTGTAGCAGAATCTCTTCTGTATATATACATATATATCTCAGAGAACCATAGAGTGGTTTGGGTTGACTTTTAAAGGTCATCTAGTCCAAGCCCCATGCAGTAAGCAGGGACATCTTCAACTAGAACAGGTTGGCCTAGAGCCCTGTCCAGCCTGACTTTGAATGTTTACAGGGCATCTGTCACCTCTCTGGGCAACCTGTGCCAATGTTTCACCACCCTCATTACATATACATCTATCTATCTATCTATCTATCTATCTATATATATACACCTACATACATGTATGTGGATATATATATGTATGTCTGTGTGTGTGTGTGTATGTATATAGTTCCAGGCTTACAGTGCCAGTTAAGAGGCCAACAACTTGAGTGCCTTGTAGCTCAGCAGGTAGCTGACCCAGGTCTGTATTTCACTACAGTTTCATGTTCTAACCACAACCTTTTTTCCCCACCAACAGACTCGTGTGCCTTTATGCCAACCGGACAGCCCAGCTACTTGCCACATGGGGCTGGCAGTAATGCCCAGGTGCTCCCATGCCTGCCTGAAGCCATTGCTTTCATAGTACGATGGCTGGAGTGGAACAGGAGGAACCCTTCAGCAGCCCTGTTGGTATTTGTGGTTCGGGCAGCTGTTCCTTGTCTCCTCTGGGAGAAGAGCTGTGGGTCAGATCTGTCTGTGGTCAAGACAACAGGTTGGACCATTATACTAGTTTGAAAACAAACCAGTGGGAGATTGCAAGTCAGAATTATAATTTAATAGGAAAATTAAAAATAAATACAATAACACAAGAACACCGACAGATTCAGGATACATCCTGACACCCTGTCAGTCAGGGTGGTGGTAGCAATCCAGATGAAGTGGTCCTGTTGAAGCGGTGATCCTGTAGAAAGGTCTGGTTTTTCACCTGAAGGTCCAGCGGTAGCTCTTGTCCTCTGGGAATCCAGTAAGTAAGGGCTGTTTGTGCTGTTCCAAACCCCGTATTATATCCAGGTGGGAATGCTTGTCTCCTCCCCCCTGGGCAGAGCATCTCACAATGGGGTGATGTAATTCTATGAGTCATGCGGTGGGTCCTTGATAGCCCATTAAACAGAGCTAGGCTCCGGAGGGAGTTATTAAGGATGAGTCATGGTAGAAGATAACAAACACTGCCCCACCTGCTTTAACAGCTTATGAAGATGATAATAGAGTACATGCTTTTGGTTACATCTTACATTGAAACCTAGCACAACCATGCTGACTGAGTCCTCAGTTTTTTTCACAGGTCAGAGAAACACTTCACAGCCATGTCCTGCTCTTAAACAGGACAAGGAACATGGAGATAGTTGCAAACCATTCTGAGCTACTCTGCAGGAGATGTGTTTCAGCAGAGTGGGAGCTAGAGAGCCTTTAAAGGTACACACCATGAAGAGCAGCAGTTTTGTTCCTGGTGATGAAAATTTTAACACTTGTTCCATTGAATACAAATAATCTTAGTCATTTCCAGAAGTACTGTGGGAAAAGTCCATTTCTAAAAAATGCAAACAAAACTAAACTACCCAACAGTCCATGGAAGGCTTGTGGCAAGGTCTGCGAAATTTAAATCAGTATTATAATATTAATTCTTATTGACATGGCTTAACCCCAATCAGTAGCTAAGGCCTACATAGCTGTTTTTCAGTCTCTCCCCTCCAGTGAGATGGGGGTGAGAGTCAGAAAAGTAAAAGTGAGAAAACTATTAGGTTGAGATAAAGACAGTTTAGTAGGTATAGCAAAAGCCATGTGCACAACGAAGGCAAAATAAGGAATTCAATTCTTACTTCCCATGGGCAAGCAGGTGTTCAGCCTTCTCCAGGAATGAAATGTCTCCTGTAACAGTGTTTTGGGAAGAAAAACACTGTCACTCTAATTATGTCCTCCCTGACCCTCTTTCTTCTTTTTCCTCCAGCTTTATATGCTGAGCATGATACACAACAGTCTGAAATATCTGTCCGGTCAGTTTGTGCCAGCAGTCCCCACTGCGTCCCCTCGTAACTTCTTGTGCTCCCCAGCTTCCTTGTTGGTGAGGTGGGAGGCAGAAAAAGCCTTGACTGTGTAAGCATTGCTCAGCAATAACAAAAACAACAGTATTACTGACAGTGTCCTCAGCACAAATCCAAAACACAGCCCATGTCAGCTACAGGAAAGAGAGTTAACTCTACCCTAGACAAAACCAGCACAACATGGAATTCAGGTTTCTCCCATAGCTACTACCAAGGTGTAGCTGGCTGTCGAGGAAGTGCCTCTGTACATGTCCAGCATTCTTCGACCATCAGTGCTGGGAGTGGTCCAGGATCTCCCCAGATCTCCATCTGTCTGCATAAAACAGCCATTGGCCTGACCTGGGGCAGGGAGTAACTCCACAACACAGCACTCAGTTACTGGTGCGAGACTTCTCCAGGGGGAAACCTAAGGAAACCCAGAGATACCCCCAAGCAGTGACAGCTCATGAGCACAAGTTGTATGCTCCAGTGTGCAGAATAACAGCCCAGATGGAGAACTAGGCAGTCCTAAAAGCTGCCCTAAGCCCTCCTGCCTGCGGAACTGGACAAATCATGCACAGAGTACAACCGTCCAGCAGAAACTGCCCTGAGAGATGCTCACCCCTTATTCTATACTATCTATGTCACGCCCAGATCCTACGTCTTCCACCTAAATATATGTACATACTTATATGTATATGTATGTATGTGTGTGTGTATGTATATATGTACTAGCACAGGTATCATTTGCATAGTCAATGGCCATCCCTCCAAAATGCCAGTTGAGTTGATTTAATCTATCACTGTAGGTTCTATCCATCCTAGATGTCTTCCAGGGCAGGAGGGCTGGTGTACTGTCAGCTGATTGCAAGCTGCATCAGAAGCTCATGATTGGTGTCCATACTCATTGTCCAGGTAGTTATGGCATACAGTGGCAGTGTCATGCAGCAAAGAGTACCATACACCTCAACATTATGGATTGTTCTCACCCAAAAATCAAATCCCCTTGGAGTACACATCGCATTTCCCCCTTCCTCTGCATTACCCACTGTACTGAGTTTGCATGGCCAGGTTTTGGTAGCGGGGGGTTCTACAGGGGTGGTTTCTGTGAGAAGCTGCTGAAAGTTTCCTCTGTGTTCAACAGAGTCAATGCTGGCCAACTCCAAGACAGACATGCTGCTGGCCAAGGCTAAGCCAATCAGAAATGGTGGTAACACCTCTATAATACTACATTTAAGAAGAAGTAAAAAAACCCCCAACATTATTTTGCAGATATAACTGCAGCCAGAGAAGAATGGAGAGAGAATATGTGACAGGTACAACTATGCAGACATCAAGAGCAAGGAGGGGGAAGAGGTGCTCCAGGAACCAGAGCTGAGGTTTCCCTGCAGACCGTGGTGAAGCAGCTGTCCCCCTGCAGCCTATGGAGGGCATGGGGATGCAGAGATCCACCTGCAGCCAATGGAGGAGCCCATGCTGGAGCAGGTGGATGCCCGAGAGAGGGCTGTGAACCTGTGGGAAACCTGTGCTGGAGCAGGCTCCTGGCTGGCACCTGCAGCCCAGTGGAGAGAGGACACCACAATGGAGCAGGTTTCCTGGTCGGACTTGTGACCCCTTGGAGTACTGGAGCAGGCTGTTCTTGAAGGACTGCACCTCATGGAAGAATGATCCACATTGCAGCAGTTTGTGGAGAACTGTTACCTGTGGGATGGACTCACACTGGAGAAGTTTTTGGATGACTGTTTCCTGTGGGAGACAACCCCACAGAGCATTTTCTACCATCCATGAGTCAGTGCAGAGGTAAAGCACTGGCCATTTCTCATGTTCAACAATATCCAAAACTAGCTGCACAGCTTTCAGCTCTGCAACCTGACTTGATCCACTTTGTCCCTCAAAAGCTTTTGTCATTCGCTGCATAGGGTTCCATATAGAAGTTTTCTACTTTTAATGTATTCCTACAATATGTCAGGAACCAGCAGTGGAGAGTGCATCACTTTTCATTTTCTGGTAGCTGATTATATGCTGGGGCCTCTTCAGTACGTGTCACCTTTTCTTCTTCCTCTGATGATGACAGTCCGAAATTTTCACCTTCAGGCCAGTTTGTGATGAATTCCAAGATCCCTGGGCATCTGGGGTTTCCAGTTCAAGCTTCTGTGTGATCAGCATGACTCACTTACTCCACATAGCATCGGTGGCATGATGTGTGGAAGAAACTTTCTTGGATTTTTTCCAGTACATTTGGGTTTGATTGTTTTGTTTTGTTTGCTTGCTTCGGGGTTTTTTTCTTAGGAAACTATTTACTTTATCTTGTATAAAACTTTAGTTCAGACTATTATATTTCCTTAAATGATTCTTTCTAACTTCGAATCGATGTTTTGAATTACTGTACCACAGTTTCAGGCTCATGTCACCAGATGTGGAGGACCAGGAATAAGCATGTAAGAACATTTTTCTCAAACATTCTGACTGACAATTGCAACTGGAAAGCTGTGATTGCACAAGAGGTCCCCCAGAAGAGGGGCAGCACGGTGCTTATTCAACTTTCTTTTCTGCCTTGAAACTCATGCTCATTGCACCTCCATCAACTCCCCCCCCCGCCCCAACTCAGTTCCTGGAGGGCTTGAAATAGCTTGGTGTGGACCAAATGGCATGAAAAATCTAGTTTGCAGGAGAGGCATGCACTAGGTTAACTATAAAAGGAAGTAAATCGGTCCCCCTCTCTTTCTCCTCCCTTTCTGTTTGTTTCACTACCCCAGATCTGGACCACCCATGCAGCAGGACTAACACAGGCTCTAAGACCTGGTGATCTTTCTTCTCTTTCCCTCTCTTTTGCATTTATTTTTCTCCTGTCTTGCTTTGTCTTGGAAAAGTGTGGCTATCATATTATACCCATTATTCTATACAGAAGTTTGTTGCGGGAGTTGGGATCTTGTTGAAGTGTGTTGTAAAAATTAGGGGTTGTGAGCCAAGGCTTTTGAGACTAAGTAGTGGGCTTAGTTGCCAGAGTTAAAACAATTCTACAATAAAGCAGAAAATTCCGACACATGGACTGGTGTGTTTGTTCAACCTGACAAGAGTTTATAACAAACACCATGCCCCCTATCAACTGCATCATGACTCCAGGAAATAAAGCTGCAGGTCTCTAGCTGCATAACAAAATTCCCTATAAACACACAAGGTTATGTTAATGCTAGCATTTCCTTTCGTTTGTTTCTTGCAGTTACTGTCATATCTGTATTTGACCAACTCTAGGTAGATGCTGGCAGTTTCACAGTTCCAGTGGTGCTGGGATAGGAAGCAGGGATAAACTGAAGAGTAAAGACTGGACTATTTGCCATAATTTTCATATCAGGGGAAAAAAAGACCTCTAGGCAACAACTACATCATGATGTTTAAAGCATCAGCTACAAAGGACAGAGCTTCAGTAAACATTCAGCACTAAAAAAATGAACAAAAAGTATCAGGCTGAGGTCCTATCATTCTTCTCATAGCACTGAGGAATGCTTATGTTCAGTTTTCCCAGCCTGTCTCTGACTTGGTGGTGGCAGCTTGCACTAGTCAGGGATTGCAAAGCATTTTTGCTTCAAAGGTCAGCTGTTTCAGGGACATAAACTCAGTTTTGCCCCAAGATTTGGTATGCAGTGTTTGGTATGCTGAGGATAGTGTGAGTCTGCGCAATATCAGAAGGCTCAGAGAGCTTTCAAATGTATAAATCCCCAAACTCTTATTTTTTTCTTAAGCTTAAGAAATTCTGGTAATTTTGGTGTGTGTGGGTTCATTGATCTTGTTCAGGCCACCAAAGAGCATCCCCATCTCCTGCAGGGCTTTGGCTCTCTAGGCAGAAGAGGTCAGGTCAGCATGACAGCAACTCATACTCACAAAAGGGGTTTGTAGCTGTGATCTGAGGGGGAAAAAATGGCCTTATGTGGTGTAGCTGGGAAGATGGGAGTCAAAAAACCCTTCTACTTCATCAGTTTGCCCCTGAATACCTTTCATCTTCATGCAGCACAGCTTAAAACTGGCTTCAGACAAACACCCTGACTCAAAACTTCTCATCTTGGTGAAATTTTTGTGCTTTGGCAGTGCTGACATACAATAAAATATGTGTTTTGATCAGCAAGATAAGCCTGCTAGTGCTACTTTGTACTCACTGCCTTATTTTGCAGGAAATATTTAGTCTGTTTGCATCTGTTTATGGAAAGAGATCAGGAATTTCCAGAGAAAAAAAGAACAGCAAACTGGGAAAAGGCTTTCTTTGTCAGCACTATGATATTAATAGTGCTTGCCGTTTCACTCAGCAATAAATAACAACCCATTTCTTTCTTAAAAACAAAAGGCAGCAAGAACACACCCTTAGCCAAAACCATCCCAGACAGAAAGGCCAAGTTTCCATAAGTGCAAGACCACATTAATTATATGTCTAAACAGTCCTCAGCATTTGCAGAAAGCAAGGGATCTTTTTCAGAATGTTACTTTTAAAGTGTGTTCTCAGTGCTGCGCAGAGTTGATCCACAAAACAAGCACTGTTCCCAAGCAGGGCTCTTTTTGCTAGGGCTTCGAATGCTGAGATATTGGGAGCAGGACAAGTCCCATGTGCCAGGACAAGGGGCATCTGGGGCACCTGGCTCACATTCAGCTTCCTCTCAAATAAAACATNTGCTTTAAATTAAGCACAAACTTCTTTATATGATGAAATAAAGAGCAACTATATTGCTCTTTTTTGTTTTATTCACTGCACAGACATATCAATTTCTTTTGCAGAATAAGAAAATCCTTTTTAATTTCTGCATTTTCTACAACAGTATATTACAAAGTTACTAGATGTGTGTAATACATGCTTGTGCAATCTCATCTGAGGTGTGAGGAAGT